>PVIC010000960.1:0-65899 GCA_004025085.1 Thryonomys swinderianus | reverse complement strand
ATCGAACTCAGGACCTTGTGCTTGCGAGGCAGGCGCTGGAACCACTGAGCTAAATCTCTGGCCCTGTCCCACCTTTTTTTGACTCTAGGGTCTTACTTCTTTTCTAGAACCTCTCAGAGGCTATCACACCATAGTGACGTCAAATTCCTGCCTAAGTCTTGAGGTTGGGAAAGATAAGATCCAATCCATCTTGTTTCTTGCTGTCAAGCACAGTACCTGACATACAAGATTTTCCGGGAAGAATGAAGTAGTTTGGATGTTTACCGCGTGTAGTTGGAAGGACATGGAGAGTGCTAGTGGAGAACCAGATTGACATAAAGACACTGTGACTTGGATTAAAGCCAGCCCAAAAGGCAGAGATTACAACTTTCTCCCTCTAGCATAATACCAACCAAGCAACAAAGCTCGGATCTAGTCTACAGTTTTTTTCTGAGCTGCCCCAAAGGGTTGTCCGTTGTACACTTCCTGTCTTGGGATTCTGACTTCCTCCTTTCAGTATCTAAATCATTCCGATCATCTCTGCCTTCAGCTAATGGATGCCCTCTGAGTCATGTAACAGAACCAAACTCCTGGGAACACCTTCTTCAACTCATGAGGCATTTCCTCTCGTCACATACTTTTATTAGTGTGTCTGCAATAAATGATCACATTTACTGTAGGGAATTGATATACATATGCACAGATTTCTCCTCTTCCCTCCCTCCCTCCAAATTCTTTGTATTTTTCCAGCATCAGTTTCACTTATTTATCTTACATGGGATTAATTGTCTTATATACAGATTGAAAGCTGGACTAATAGGGCAAAGAGCACATAAAACATGTTGGACAACTGCACTATAAAGTCAAGATACAGTTTTCGAGGTATTTCCCATTGGATTAGAATGTATTTTTCTTTCATTTTTTCCTATTATCTGTCTTTCATTTTGTTTGTCTCTCTCTCTCTCTCTCTATTTATCTATTATTTTTTTCTGTATAAGAAGTCATGTGATAACCTTGGGTATTCACATTACTTCATTTAATATCATGGTCTCAAACTGCATCCATTTTCCTATGTATAAATCAAATTTATCCTTTATGTCAGAATAGTACTCCGTTGTGCATAAATACCAATCTATTGGTGAAGGTACAAGTTGTTTTCAAGTTTTAGCTCTTATGCATTACACTGCTATAAACTTGGTTATGAATACATCACTGTAGTACGATGTTACTCTTTATGGAAGATAATTAGAAGGTGAATTCCCAACCCAAACAAATTCCTATTTTCAGTTCTTTGAAGAATTTCCGTAGTGATTATACCAGTTTCCAGGCCTAATAATAATGGGGGGAATGTTTCTGTCTCCTCACAGCCTTGCTAACATCTGTTACTGGTTGACTTTTTGGTAACAGCCATTTTTTCTGGAGTGAGAGTGAGAATCGCGGTGTTGTTTGATTTGCATTTCTTTAATGGCCAGTGATGTTGAACATTTTCTTTATTGATTGGTGATTTGTATTTCATTATCTAAAAATTATTTTTTTCAGATGCCCATTTTTTTTTTTTTGAGACAGGGTCTTGCTTTGTAGTTCAGGCTGTCCCTGAGCTCACTATGTAGCCCAGGCAGGCCTCAAACTCAGCAATCCTCCTGTCTCTGCCTCCCGGGTGCTGGGATTACAGGTGTGAGTCACCATGCCCAGCACTTAGATGCCCATTTTTAATTGGGCCCTTAAATTGGGGGGAAGTATCTAATTTTTGAGTTTTTAAAATATATTTCAACAAATATAATTCCCCAAAAATTAGGTTAGTAAGTAATAAATTTTTCTGGGAATGTGAAAAGACTTACCTTATCCCATTAGTTCCAAATTGATTCAGACTATGTTAGCTATTTTGTGTGTAATCTGGTCATCTGAATATTTCCTGATGGTAATTTATATTACAATCACAAAACCACAATATACAGACTGGGTCTCCACCATCAGCAGGAGGAAGCAACTTAATATGATGTAAAAAGCACTTCAGATGTCCTGAATATTAGGCTTAAGTGAATTATTCTCCACTGACAGCTAGGCTCCAGTTATAAGAGTTACATCCTAAGGAATTAAGAGGTTTATTCATCTCAGAGATTACCTGTCCTCTCTGACCACACCATGGCTGATGAGTGCTTCACTTTAACAAATTCTCAGTTTTACATTTCTGTACTGAAAATAGAATATTTTATCAAGTGCTCTACACTCCAGTGGAATTTCTTTAGCATTAACTGTACTGAGATCTCAATATCTCATGCACAAAATACTAATATAATTTTAAAATTTCTATAAACTAGAGAAGTCCACCATAGTATTATTTCATATAGATGTGTGGAAGATTTGTGAGACTTACAATTTGCATATAAGATCAGAGATAAATTTTTATTGGTAGTGTAGACAAATAGGATTTAGTAGCACTTTCATTTTCATGCCTTAGAGCACTTTTATAAGTAATTGAGATAAAATGTTTTCTACAGTATGGTTTTACCTTTGATGACCAAATACAATATGAAAAAAATGGCTTACAGGTTATTGGCCAAGTTGATTCTAGGAGTAGGCATGGAAGTTGTAGTTTGGGGAAATAAAACTCCCTTCTAAAATATGGATTTGGTAGAGAATCTTCTTTCTCTCACAAGAAAAGAAACTATATCCTCATCATGTGTTATACAAATACACTGGACTTCTCATAGTACATGTGCTGATGTCACTGTTGACGACTCTTAACTATCTCAGGCCACATTTTTCACAATACCCCATTGTGCATAGCCTTTTTGTTGTATAGATACAGTAGGGGAGAGTGTCCTCAAAGGTACAATTATGACTGAGTACTTGTTTCTCTAAAACTCATATATCCTTACTACATGACATGATAGAGTTTAGAGGTGGGATCACAGGCTGTGATTAGGTCATAAGGGTAGGGTGTTCATCATTTCGTTACTGATTTTATGAGGAGAAAAGGAGAGGAGGTCTCTGTCTTTCTCTGTCCTGTGAGGACAGTTAGGAAGTAATTGTGTGTGAACCATACAGACAGCCTGAGGCAAGAGCCAGGTCTGTGTACTTTAAGTCTGGATGAGCAGCCTCTAGATTGGTGAGAAAGGGATATCTGATAGAATGTTTAAACTTGATAGGCATCTGGGGGTTCTTATTGACCTAGTCCAGAAAATTATTGCCAACTAGATTAATGTAAAGTCTTGTGAATTATTAGTAACATGACTTAGTGAGGCAGGAGTTAGGACTGTATTGGACAGTGAGGACAGCAGCTACAAAATGGAGTCAGGAAGTCCACAATGGTGACAGCTGAATCAGGATCCCATAGGAATCTTAGTAGAACACCTTGTGACTGTTTAGGAACCCCCAAAGCAGGGTGGAAGGGGGCACTAGCTCAGAGGTACAGGAGCCTGCACAGCTACCTGGGAACAGTGCCATAGAGTGGGTACTAAAAAGTGTGTAGCCTTCTGCAGGACAGAGATTGTAACATTTGCACAGCAACTGCAGCTCCCTTCTAAATTTAAAAATCCCTAAATGAAGACCCCTTGTGGGGACCCTGCTCAGAGCCCCCAGCTAGTGGGAGGTCAACTTCCTCACCTTTAATTATCGACTTCCTTGCCTTTAAATAAACTTCCCAACATCCACCTCTCCTGTTAGTGGTTTCATTCTTCGTCACCAGGAAACACAAACCCCAGGCATTCTGGTAGCATTAAGAAGTGGATACACTTTGAGCTTTATTATCTTTTCTTTTCCCATCTCTTTTTAAATAATTGCCTAATGGAATCATTTGCTCATTACCACAACCTGGCTCAGATGTGAAAAACCACCTCTCGATTTGTGATTTCAAAATCTCTATATCCAGTCTTCCTCTTGACACTCAAAGCCCTCTTCAGATGCCGCAATCCTGGACACAGCTCCATTCTGTTCTTAGAGGTTTGGTTGGCATCTGAAACCAGAGACTTGAAATACCACTATTTCTTAGGAACAATTCTGCCCACTTAAGGACTCCATATCTTGGTTCATGATATTACATGGTTCTGAATTAGTGAACTGAAAAATCTCACCATCTTCCTTCCTTCGTCCTGCCCCCACCCCGCTTTCTAGCTGGGCACGATCTACTAATCTGTTCACTTTTCCCCCTGTACCACCTTATCCAGGGCTTTGACTGGGACATATGCACTCCCCTCTTCTTCCAGTCTCTTTTGCTCTCCTAAATTGTACTTTCCAAAACGTAATACCAGGAAAAATATTGAAAGTTTTTAAAGTAATCATTGTTTTCCATTCTTCTGAAGGAGCTTAAAATACAAACCCACTGAACTGTCACGGAGAATCTGAGCTGTCTCAATCTATTGTCATCTTCCACTAGATAAGCACACTGAAGTCCTGGGTACTTGAAGTCAGTCCTCCGTGCTGAACAGCTGATGGAGATCTGACCCATGAGGGTCTAGGTTCCACTCGCAGCCGTCAGCACTGTGCCTGAGCCGCTGGCAACCTTCACGCATCCCTTGGGAAGCCAGGTCTTTCCAGTCCTCTCACGGTCAGGGCTGCCGTGCAACCCACACTCAAGCTCTCAGTTTTTTCATGAATGTAGATAAAATTCCAAACTCCTTAGTTTTGCTTTCAATGTTTGGCAACCCCGGCCCAGAGCTCACCTCTGTGTACAGATTCCTAGGACAGCTAGGGCAAATTACTGGAATCTGGGTGACTTAAAGTAACAGTTTTTCTTGTAGCAGTGCTACACTTGCACCGGGAACTCGAAGGGAAAATAATCCTCTTTGTCTTTGTTGAAATATGGTCCATACGGATGGAGACCTGGGTTGATTAATTGTTATGGAAAGAGATCAGCACCATCCCAGAACAACTCTGCGGGTCTCCTTCGCCCTCATCTCCTGTGCCCTCTTTCTCCTGCAGTGCACACCTAGATGGTACCTTTAGGTCTCGCTTCTCTGCAGAGCCTGGAAGGAGAGGCCCTGCTCTAGAACCCTCAGGTCAAGCTCAAGCCTGACTTTCAGACATGAGCCACCCACTGTGAAGACTGAACGCTCACCTGCTTCCACACAAGCTTTCACTGCTTCTCCAGCTTGACCATTCCCAGGCCAGCACTAGATGCCCAGGAATGGCCCCTCCCAAGGGGCGTGCCATGAAATGTAGACTGGCCACCCGAAAACTACTCACTCTGCCCTCCCCATCAAGACTCATGGGAACTGCCATAAAGACTCCCGTCCACACACTCGCTGCTCTCTTCCTCTCTCTGCCTCCTGACGGACTCTGGCACTTGTCTGTGTGGCTCTTGGCTTTGAGGTATGGCCTGCTCCCTCCCCTAGGAACTGTAGGAAACAAATGCATTTTCTGGAGTGGTTTCCCCTGACATGTTGGTGGCCCTATACCTGAAAAATAATATAATCTACATTGTACATCACCTAAGACATGTTTTTAATGCTACATTTTTGTACACATGATGTTTGTTCATATTTATATTTTGTATGTGTTATAGGGCAGAGTGTTTTGACCTCCCCACTAAAATATATAGGTTAAATTCCTAATCCCAATGTGAAGATTTGAGAAATCTTAGCCTTTGAGAATAATAAAGTCCTAGGGTGAAGATCTTGTGAATATGACTTATGCCAGAAACAGGCCTAGGCTGTCAAATGACATTTGAATGGTCTTTATTAACAGTGATTTCAAATAGCACTCAAAGAAAAAAGAAAAAAAGAAGGATCAACAGCAAAAATAGACACACACAGGCACAAAAGGTAGGCAGAGAGACAGACAGAAATGGAGAGTGACAGACAGAGAGACAAAGAGACAGACAAAGGTGGAGAGAGGGAGGGAGAGAGGAAGTGAGAGAGGAAGAGAAAGAAAGGAAAAAGAAAAAGGAAAGAAACAAAAGGAAAAGAAATAGAACTTATGGATACCTAAACTTTTAGTTTTCGAATGACAACTTGTTTTTTCACTTTCTTTCAAGCAGGCTCTGTGCCCTTGTGTAAAACTGCAGCAATTGCACCATGTCAGTCTGGAGTGGAGACACACCATGGTCTCCTGAGGCCACTGTGTCGCTCCAACTGTTAGAAAGCAGTCAGCACTGCTTCAGGTCGGCCTCACGCCGGACAGAACATCGTAGCCCAATCTGAGATGGAAGCAGCAAGTCTGAAATGCAAGACTTCACCTAATATTGTCTCCAATCAATAATCACTGGAGATAATAATGACATGGTTTAAATTTGAGGTTTTGAAAAAAATGGAAAAAAATTCAGACTCCGCATTTTCTAAATTCGAACAGATGTTTAACAAGGAAGGATTCCCTCAACTCTTTTGTTGTGTATGAATTATTTAGGCAGGGAAAAGTGAAGAACATAGCAACCTAACCTGACATTTCTCACAGAGTGAACTCTGGCCACTCTGTTTTCTCAGCTCTAGGGAGCGGCAATGCCCACGGAGTGGCTGGCGCTCCAAACTGTGTGGCTTAGACATTTTAGTTTCCTGAAATCATGTTAGGGACGTAACCAGCGACAAGTTGAGGCATCACGGCTTCCACAGTTCGCTTTCACAGCAACAACCTGAATGTGGGTTTTGTAGCATAGCTAGAGTTATTTGCATATTTGCATATTCATTAACATATCTGAATTTTATATAAAGCTATTCAATGTATATAACACATATTAAAAAGGTAGGTTTGTTAGTAGATAATAGTTAATAGGTGAATGTTTAATTATTAAAGTGTAGCTATGATTTTATTATAGTTGAGAAAGAGATGCCATGTCAGATTTTCTAAACTTTCTTCTTGTCTTCTCTCTGATCTGCCAATTGTTGAAATCAGTGTTCTGGAGAACAGAGCACAGAGTGGACCCCTAATCGGTGCCAGAGTCAAGAAAAGAGATTTTCAGGTCAAAATCATTTAACACACAAGCACATAAGCACAGGAGGCAAATTTAAATGTACTGATTTCAGTTTGAGATTAAACTTGCATATTTGATAATTTAATATGACTTTGAAACAGTCACTTCCATAAAACATTAGATTCACACAGGCTTGTTTTAAATATGCAGCCACATTTTGGGTTTATATTAAGACTCTTAAAAGAGTACTCGCTATAACTTTAGAAAGTATGATTATTTTATGACCATTTCTCCCTTTTGAAACTGCACCTCCACAAAATCAATGAGAAAAATAATACTTGATTTATAAAGTTCAACTTTACCCAAGAAATCTTTTCAGAAATATATCCTGCTGCATAATTCAAAAACACTTTGGAAGTTGCCTTGGTACATCAAAATCATCATACATAAAATAATCCTCATTATGTTGCTGAGAAAATCCCAAAATTATTGTGATTTGAGAAACCGGAGGAGCGAGCTTTCTCCACACAGCAGATAAATCAGCCATCGTAGTCCTCTTACACAGTGCAACCGTGGCATGGGGACAAGTCCAGCTGAAGTGAGACCGTTTGAAATGCATGCACTTCAAGAATTTTTATTTTACATTTTGAAAATCTGGGACATGAAATCAGACTCCAGTTTGATTTCTGAAGAGAAAAATCAGAGGGATGGTGATATTTACTTATTAAAGAGCAACAAGAAGAGTGACCTTGGGTCTGAATTGGGAGTCCACAGAGTTTCAGTTGTACAATGCGGCTGTGTGAACCAGGGGAGAGGAGTACTGAAAGGGGTGCAGAGGACATTTAGGGGTAGTGCAGGAATACCGAGAGTTCACCGCATTGTTTCTCCTACGCAAAGAATACACAGATGAGCTCTTCATGGCCAGAGACTAGAGGAGCAGTGCTAGCTACTGCTGGTCCTTGCGTACCGCTTCGTAACAAGTGGCAATGAGCATGGTGGCAACGGTGACACAGATTGATTCCTATACAGTGTGTGTAAGGGTTCGAGACTGAGCTCAGGCTGCCCCTGTCCCCTGGTTGGGTGGGGGTGGGGGGGTCTGATCCCATCCGACGCTTGAGATTCTCCCCCAAGCTCCTTGGCCGTGGATAGAATTCAGCTTCTTGAGGCTGCAGGGCTGAGGTGTCCAGCTTTGAGGGGCTGCCTGAGATCGCTTGTCAGGTACTCTGGAAACTGAGGCAAGCAGCATGCCTGGTGAGCAGAAGATCCGCAGTGCAAAGAAAGAAGGAATGGGAAACTGCTGAGTTCCCTTTCAGGGTGGCCATGCTGAGTAAACCACTGAATTTGTGTGGACATTTACCAGAATTAACACAGATATGCGGGCCACATGATACCACCTCCCATGCACACTGGAGTCAGGCAGAGATAAGAGCCCTCATGTGTCACGTCCTCTCAGGTGCCCTTGGCTTGTTTTTATAATTTCTCTGAACTGCAGTGGAGTCTAGAAAAGTCCAGCTTTTCTTCATGAGTAAAGCAGAATAATATAGAAGTGATGCATGGGAAGTGGGTTGCACATTTTCTAACACAAAGCGTGGCCTGAGAAAGTCGTGCAGATACAGTCGCCATTAGAAAGTGGGCACCTGGATTTTCAGACCCTGCCAGATCAGTCCTGGCCCCACCATGGCTCCGGCTGTGTGAAACACTGGAACAGATGACAACGACAGTTTATATGAGACAACAGGAGAGCTCATGTCTTGGCACGATATGCTTTTGGATAAGCATGTGAGAGGTCTGTATTGTGTAACGATCTATATATCCATGCAGTACCGATCAAATTTCATATTGTTTCTACAATTTGAAAATCCTGGGCACTGTTTCAAAGTTTCATGTTAAGAGCTGGAAGAAAAATCACATTATGTCAATATGACCCACTCCTGAATTGTGATTATTTTATGTTGCTAGTACTTGTGTTTACTCATAAGCTGGAAGGGAAAAAAAAATAGGTACACATCATTGAGGTTTTGAGATGATTACAAAAATCATCATTTCAAATTAAAAATAAAAATATTTTAGTCTATCACGGATACAGACCATCTAAATATCACCAAACTTTACCCCCAAGGGCAGGGGTTGACATTCCCACTGCCACAACTTTTCTGAACATGGTGCACATGGGTGAATCTGAGACCTTCTGCAGGTAGGTCGCTGCCAGTCTGCCGATACTCTGTGTTCACAGGGAAAATTGGGGGTAGCCATCAGCCCTGGGCAGACAACCCCTTACAAAAACACAGCTGGGCCTCTGACACCAGTTGACTGGATCCACAATCCACAGTGCATTCAGTCACTGGGATGCTTTTGACCCAATCACATTGGCTTCTGATGAGACGGCTCATGTCCAACTGATAGAAACATATGTATCTCCAGGGTGATTCTAGAAGAATAGGCTTAAGAACCCATCCCAAGGATGTGTTTGTCTACAGAAACTCCTCTTTTTATAGGACATTTAAAATAAGACTCAAAATGCAGTGCTCTTGTCATTGAGAATCTTAGAAATTGTCAGAAATTTATAATTCAGGTAGAAAGCACAGATTTTTAAAGTTTCATGCCCATCCTTATAATTATCCCAAATTTTCTCCGATTGCATTTCTGTTGCTCCACTCCTCAGGCTTTATTGTTAGTATTTTTCACTGATATGACCCCAGTCAATTTGCTAACCAGTGTGAGCTTCAGGTTCTTCATTTTTGAAAGAGAAGTAATAAAATGCTTGAGGAATTTTCTAAAGGAGAAATAAGGTGAGTGTAAAGCACTACCTCAGGACTGTGAGCAGCTGCATAAAAATCAGAAATCAGAGCAACAGTTACCTGAAAAACAGTGATCAAATAATAATAAAATTGCAGTGGTAGGGCTGGAGGGTTAGCTCAGTGGTTCCTGCGCCTGCCTTGCAAGTGCAAGGTCCTGAGATCAATCCCGGTAACCACATACAATGCTGGGCCTGGTGACTCATGCTCACCAGCAATCAGTACCACATACGACAGTGCCGGGTGTGGTGGCTCATGCCTGTCATCCCGGCATTTGTGAAGTAGAGACAGGAGGATTGCTGAGTTCCAGGCTTGCCTGGGCTACACAGTGAGCTCAGAGCCAGCCTGAACTACAGAGTGAGACCCTGTCTCAAAACAAAAAAAAAAAAATTGCAGTGGTAGATTCGTGTTGTCTTCCATGGTTGAGCTTCATGATGATACCAGAGATGGCACAGAACCAAGATTGCATGTGGTTATAACTAGGAGGTTCCGAGTGTCAAGAAGACTGTGCAGTTTGGTCTTTTGTGGCTGGGAAATGGGCTCCGCTCTGCAGCATTCTGCACTATGGTGTTACCTGGCATTCCTACTGCACTGACAGGAACGAGCAGTGCATTTAAAGCAGCAGTATTATCTCACTGAACTGTTGCAGGAGCCCTACGATGTATGTCTTTGCTACTTCTACCCATGAAGAAAATGTGCTTGGTTGACCTGTATTGCAGAGCCTGGGTATAAATTGAATAGTGTGGCTGCAGAGAGGGATGGGTGTGCCTAACACCAACATACTCTCCAGTCCTTGTAAAATATCGCTGCACCTTTGATGTTACCATGTGTGACCTGTCTCTCCCACTGGTTCTGTTTTTCTCAAGAACCTCCATAAGTAGTGGCACAATACATGGGATTTCTGGCAGCAGGAGAAATATCCAAATGCAGTGGTTGGTTTTTTAAAAGCTAAACTTTGAACTTAAAAGAACACGCACACACAAACGTGCACAGAAACACACAGGCACACAGATCTACCCCCCACCATCCCAGAATCCGAATCCCTGCCTCAAGTTGGACAAAAAGGACAGTGATTCGCATCTGAGAGCAAAGGGCCGAGGAGCAGGGGAGCCCGCTGGTGCCAGTCCTGGCAGGGCCTGTACCGCCTGGGTACGGGGCCATGGGTCCCAGGGAGAGAAGGGGGGTGTGCCCCTCAGATGGAAGGACAGACTTGGCCGCCCTGACCATATTGTTTGGACCCCACGTGCCTTGGGCGGTGTGAGTGGATACTCCTGCTCACTTTGCTGGCACAAGCACTGGTCTCCCCACGATTTATATTTTACTCACTCTCTAGGCATCAGGTCCCTAAAAAGAACAGTCATAGCTAGTTCTCATCAAGCTGTGACTTTTCAGCGTGCTGTGAGCTGTCTGTGTCAGACCTGTCTGCATTTCTCACATGGAGGTGTGGATGGAACCAGAAACATGACTGCTCGCTGAGCCTCAGACTCCGAAAACCATGTCAGTCCAGGTGCAGGTGCTCAGGGTGATGAATAATTTCCAACGAGCCCTAGACCACCAGTGTTCGAGGGCGACACGATGCAGTCTTTGTTCCTTGTCTGTTCTGCTTTCTCTTAGTTCCCATTCCCTTGATAACCATCTGCTTGCATGCTGTCCTGGCTACACACATCCTCAAGACGAAGATATAGCTTAAGCATGGTGCTCTGGCTCTTGCGGAGGTAATGGTGAACAGTGTGTGTCTTCTTTTCACAAATAGTGAGGTTTCTCTTCCCCCTTCTCCCAAGCTTGACCTATTGCCCTTGTGACAGTTTTACTGCTGTAAGAATCTACTTTGTGCCCAATAAACTTTGCCATGAGCAAGTAGCTTTAGGTCAGTCTCATTGTGCCCACTGTAGGTTTCGTAGCACCCCTCCTCCAAGAAAGAACCTCTCACACGGAGGTTGTCAAATTTTGGTACTGACTGATATGTTGACCACTTTGGATATGTTTGTATGGGTACTTAATTTTTCTATGAAACAGACTCGGGGTGGAAAATAATTTTCTCATTTTCCTCAAAATTACTTGCCTTGTTTTTCTTTTCTTCTTGAACACATTTACTATGAAATATATTTTAACTAATCCCTCTCCACCCCTTCTGCTTCATTCCTTCCCTCTTATCTCCTGTGCCACACTTAACTACTGAAATATCACCTTATGCTACACAGTAGAAACTAATCAGGTTGAATATGGATTCCTTCCTTCCCTTTTTATACATAAGGATTTTTAAATTTTATATATGCTGTATAATAATCTCCACTTTTTCTAAGGCAATGAAAGAAAATGTTTTAGGTTTCAGAAATAGAAAAATAACCGAAAATAAAATGAACCTGACAAAAACTAGTGTTTCTCTAAAATCCCTCTCTGCCTCCTCTGCGGCAGTAACCCACGGTACTGCACTGGGACCCACGTGTTGCTCGCAGAGGTCAGGAGACAGGACCAGCGCCTCTGCACGGAGTCTGTGCTTCTTTTCATGGCAATGAAGATGCAGAAGTATCTTTTCTAGAAACTATGAAATTTGTATTTGTGCCAAAATGAAATTCAAAGTTTAGTAAATAACATTGGGAAGAAATTGAAAGTCAGGAAGTATGAGCACTTAGCTACGTAGTGTAACATCTAAATGGACGAAAAGCCCAACAACAGCATTTCTAGAGCAAGAAGTTCAATGCTGAGAACTAAATAACACAATGAAAAGAGAACTAACTGGGCCAGGGAACCCCATGAGTGAAGGAGGACACAGACCAGTCAGAAAGCTTTCTAAGCTTGAACACTTTCGATTCCTGCCTGGGATGTAGACGATTCATCTAAGGTGTGTTTTTATTCAAAGGGCTGCTCTGTTCTGTGCCGGAGACACATCCGGATCCACAGAAAAGCCCTCGTGTCTGGGTTCGGCTTTACTTCAGCTGTGACACAGCAGCCCTCACGAGTCCTCAGAACAACATTTCACAACTTGAGGAAGCCACATTGATGTGGACACAAGCTTTACTATTCTTAATGATATTTTCACAAGGTTTGCTTTTGTCAAATGCACTAAGAGATGAACTTCTTCAATCTCACAAATGCTTATGTTTAGTTCTTTAAAGAACCTTCATATTATTTTCCATAGTTCTTTTAAATTTCATTCATTATATATCAATTTTCTTTTCTCTTCCAGGCATTTTTATTTTTGGTCTTTTTCAATAGAGCCAAGTTGAAATGATACTTTACACTTTTGATTTTATATATCTGCATGATTAATGCTGGGAACTCCGTCAATGTTACTAGAAACCCCTACAGTAAATTCCAGTTTCCTGCCCAGTATATGATGCTGGTCTGAGGGAGGCAGTGTAAAAGACAGAAAGAAGGGAGAAAGTGTGGAGCTGGCATAACCAATTCCAGTGCAACAGATAAAAGGCACTGCCAGCCCAAG
This sequence comes from Thryonomys swinderianus, assembly GCA_004025085.1. NCBI lineage: Eukaryota > Metazoa > Chordata > Mammalia > Rodentia > Thryonomyidae > Thryonomys > Thryonomys swinderianus. Next base: position 52,839 of record PVIC010000960.1, on the reverse strand, counting down.
CCACTGATTTTTATGAGTAATCAATTGGAGTAAAGGCAAGCTACATGTAAGGCTGGGAGTGAATAATAAAATATGCAGTTATGTGATTTCCATGGAAAATAAGGTAAGCAAGGATTATAACAGAAAAGACAGAGCATTCTAAAATTAGGAACAGAATAAACTGTGGTGGTGATTAGAACCTGGTTAAGGTTTTAATAGTGGGAATGGAATGTGGGTATGGGTTACTCTGACCTCAGGAGTAGGCTTTGGGTGGACTCACTTCTCAAAACAAGCCGGGGGAGGGGTTAACCCTTTACCCTGCCTGCTCACCTTTTGCAGTCTCATTGCAAATTAGTACGCTGCTCACAGCTCATTGTTTGCAGTGTCCTACAGATTAGTATGCTGAGCATTTTGCAAATGTCTGTTGGCCACTGAAATATTTTCTTTCAAGAAATGTGTATTCAAATCGTTTGCTTATTTTCAGTTGAAACATTTATTTATTTTTCTGTCTGGATATTTGAGCTCTTTATATGTTATGAATGCTAATCCTTTGCTAGGTAGCTAATGAAGATATTTTCTTCCATTCTATAGGTTGTCTTTTAACACTGCTGATTGTTTTCCCTGCTATGCAAAAGTGGAGGCACTTTCTTATAATATCCAATTATTTCTATATTTACCTACATTAAATCTATTATTTAATAAATAATGAGCACTCAGTCTGTTTTAGGCCCTGTACGAAGATCTGGGTTTACACAGATAGCTAAGATACTATGAGTACCTTCATGGTTACCACTTTTGCATAGAAAATAATGTACCTCCAAATAGGTTAAATATATTACAATTTGATAAAATAGATAACAAAGGCTTGAGAAACTTTTATAAAAGCTTATAAAACTTTTATAAAAGTCTCTTCTAGGAGACTAATCTTTTATGGATGAGGATACAAACCTGGGTGGAAAGTAATTTAGTGTGTTGCAGGTAGATTTATGTTTCTGAAGGTTGTTAAAGAAAAAGCAGAAATGAAGACGTGGTAGTATGAGAGGTAAAAAGACCACAGAAAACGCTAAACAAGTATAGACTTAAAAAATGCTAAGTGCCCCAAGCAGGCTGTGAACTGTGTGTTATAGACCAACAGCAAGGTTTTTGCATGTAAATTTAGAAGGTAAAGGGAAAAACTAATTAGGGATTTTTTTAAAGGTATCTGCTTCAAGTGCTGAGGTGTTTTGATATTTCTCTGCTATAATTGAAGTCCCTAGAGATATTTTCATCAGGAGTAATATGCTTTCATTTCTGATTTTGAGAAAAACACGTTATAGTTACATGGGACTTGGTCAGAAAGAGAAAAGATACATGGCAGAAAACTATTATAATTTAAACATGCTCCCTTTTAAAATGCTCCTGAGTTTTTTTGATTTTCATGTTTAAATTGTTTTTCATAACCATCTTTATCGAAGCAGTTATTGAGAAATATTTTACTCAATGATGATAAAAACATATTTATTGTAAACTATAATGATATGTACACTTTACAAATGTAGACTCAGCATAAGACAATGTATTCTTTATCACTATTATTCTTTTGTATTTTTATCTTTATTGGTACATTGTATATACTGGTACAAATTCCAAATATTGAGTGTGATCATGATATGTATATCACTAATATTCTTTAGAGCAATTCTGGAAAAAAATCCAGAACTTACAATCAGATGAGAAGGATGGTACTAGTATAAATATGCAAATGAAGGAGCATAAATTTATCTATTTGTGGATGTTGTTGTAAGCTACATACAAAATAATGAGCTGAGAACAACTTTAAGATATGTTAAGTGATTTATAAGCAAGTGGAAAGGCACATACGACTCAGCATTGTATCGATATCAAGTCTGAGTCAATTTCTAATTTTAAGAAGGGTTCAATAAAAACAATCCTGCACATTTGGATTTGAAGCAACCTCACTCAAAATTTACATCAAGGGTATGTGAGAAGGATCAGTAAAGGAAAAATTTTAAAAAGTAGAAGAGTAATGAAAGGAAACCAACTCTGCAAACAGTGAAACAAATAATGAACTGTTGATAATTAAGATCGCTTCTTAGGATCATATGCTGGATCAGGTTACATGTCTGGAAGTACGGGATTGAAGAAAGGATTTTTAAAATTACCTTTTTCTTTTTGTGTAATTGAGTCACCTTTAGGCAAATGAAATAGGCTACAAATATTTCTTCCCTATGAAATGTACACAGTATGAATATGTAATACGCATTGTGGAAGATTAGATTTTACAATATGAATTTATAAATCAGAAGAATGGTACATGTCACTCAATAAAAACATGCAAAAGATATGAAGAGACACTTCACTGTCTAAGAAGTAGTGGCAGATATAAAGTTACAACAGATGTTCAATTTATATCAAAATGAGTGAAATTCTGATCATCCTGAAGACCCATTCTTCATCTGCCTGATTCACAAGGATCAAAATGTTTGAGACATATTGCTTGACTGTGATAGGAAGAAGTACATTAATGTATTGCTATTGAGAATTTAAATTGGTATAGACTTCAATGAGGAGAATTTGGAGATGTCTATCAAAGTCCAACACGTGGTCTGATTCAGTAATTCCCTGATAGTCTAACATATGTTTGAAATGAGGTGCTTACAAACTTCACTTTTACTATTATTTGTCACAGCAAAAGATTGAAAGAAATACCATAGCACATCTAATCGTCCATCTGTTAGTCAGTAATTATTGTACAGTCACTCCTTGAAATAAGATTGAATGAGCTCTTAGCAAAGAGGTATGATGATTAACTGAAAAATTATCTAATGGCAAAGACAGAGAATTTATTCTTGGATATTATTTATGTATTTAGATATTATTCAAGATTGAACCAGGGCCTTTGCATTGAGTTCATCCTTTTCCCCAACCCCCTTTAGTTTTTCTTTTTCTTTTGTTTTTAAATTTTGAGACAAGTTCTCATTGAATTGCTAAACTGCCTAGGCTGGGCTTGAACTTGTGATTCTTAGGCATCAGCTGCCTAGAATGCTAGAATTATAAGCATGCGCCATCAAGTCCACCTGGAAAATAATTTACCTTCATCAGCAGAACACTCTTTTGTGAGGATGGACAGATACTAGCCATGTGGGTAGCAAATGAGGGACCCAGAGGGAACTTCCTTTTGAACCACCCCTTGGAGTTCTGAAATCTGAGCTGTGAATCCACCACCTGTTCAGTTTAGAAATATGACTGGAGTCCATGAGTAGAATTAGCTAAGAGATTTTTTAAAATGTTTGGAAGTCTGAACTTCCTATGTGAGTATGCAGCATGGTCAAAAACACAGCGAACGTCCTCAGTTTAAAAATTATTACAGTAAAAGGCACAAAGCCATTAAAATCCTTCCAAATTCAGGCATGTGCCTTTGTTTGGGGATTTTGGGAGGCTGGGCTGGTTCTTCTCAGGGGCTTTGTAGTTATGTCACCTGCTCTCTTGAATCAGTGCAGTGTTTGCCCTTTGCGGTATTTGACTCTGGGGAGAGGAGGAAGTCACACTGTGCCAGCTGAGGAGGGCGAGAGACTGGCACTCCCTGGTGTTCAAAGCAGTGCTGGAGAGGGCTTCTTTTGAGGGGAGGCTCTGCAATATGTCTTCCTTTGTATTAAATTGTTTTTAATTTACTCATTCACTAAGCTGTTCTATGCCATTCTGAACATGCTAAAGTCAGCGGTCATATGAAGATAGGCAGTGTGCATGGGAGGTTTTCTTATTTTTTAGATTTAGAGGCTAGAGAGTTATTGCTTTGAAGTAGTATAAACAATTTTATTCACTTTGAACAAATGTATAAATGCACAGTGTTTGCAGCATGAAGGAGCTGAGAACCATATGTGGCCCTGATATGAAGGAGAGCATACAGCAAAATACCAGGATGAGTGCCCATTCCTTTACCCAGGGACTGAGGATGTCATTAATCTCAGACTTCCTGTTCAGAATTACAGAGAATCGTTTTCATATGGGGCTGTGCACAGCAGTCACCAATACTACATCATAAGATTGAAGTTCAATACATTTAGCAGTTCTAGTCACATAGCAGGGAGCTGGATTGAAAACTAGCAAAGATGTGTACGATTTTGGATTATGTCTGAGATCTATTTGACAATAAATGCTACAGGGTAAAAATCAAGGCAAAATAATGACCCAGAAGTGGAATATTCTTCTAAAGTATGATAATATACTTCTGCCATTAAAAAGTTATGATGGAAGTTGTTATTCTTTATTTTAAAATTAACTTATTGATTCTCAATAAATAAGTTAACAAAATAAATATTTGGATCATGCTTTGCTAAAGTATAAATTCACTCCTTATGATTAAAGTCGATTTCTCTTTCTAATATAGAAAAAAAGTGTCTTTTAGATCACATGATTTTTAAACATTGTGTCACCAGGAAGTCTGAGTTTCCTCAATTTGATTGGCTCTGGGATCTCTGGGGTGTGTGGATCACAATTCTAGATAGTTGGCTGGGGCTAGGAGACATGTTTTTGGGGTCTTTGTTGGGTCTTTCTTGGGAGACTTCCCTCTTGCTCTTTGGCACTACTACACTTACAACCCACTGAGATCTCCATAGCTGTGGTCTGCCACATCTTTCCTTCATGATGCCATGGCTGCCACAGACTGAAGACAAGCTACATCTCTCCTCCTTTAAGTTGCAGATACCTAGTATTGTGGTCTGAGCTCCTGAAACTGATCAACACACACATACAAGTTGAATTTTTTCTTTTGTATTTCAGTGTTACTTTATATATTCTAAGACAATATACTTCAAAAGTTTAAGCTATTTTTAATATTTTTAAAAATTTTAAAGAGTAATATTCATTGTAAATATGGCTTGAATGTTTGGTAAATTAATCCCCAAATCATATTTTAATAATATTTGCAAATGGGATCTTTGAGAGATAATCAGGATTAGATAAAGTCATTGGAGTGGGGGACCACAATGTCACTGTGGTTTTGAAAAGCCAGGAAGAGAGTGAACTTCTTTCTTCTCTTCTGTGATGCCTTCTTCTCCCTGTAGAAACCAGTGTTGGGGGTCTTGGATTTGCCAACCATAAGAGTTGAGAGCTAAATTAATTTGTATTCTCTAAGTTAATCTGTCTTGTGTATTTTCTTATATCAACAGAAAACAGGCTAAGAAAACATTCTTCTAATTTTTATTATACACCTTTAGATTACAAGTTATATTGTGCAGAATATACATAACTAAGTATATTTTGAATTTAGGATATAGAGATCCAAACCTATAGAAGCATTATTTTAAGAATTTATAGAGGGGGCCGGAGATTTAGCTCAGTGGTTCTGCCGCCTGCCTTGCAGGTGCCAGGGCCTGAGTTGGATCCCCAGTAACCACATACAATGCTGGGCGTGGTGACTCACGCCCACCAGCAATCAATACCACATACCACAGTGCCCTGCGCAGTGGCTCACCCCTGTCATCCCAGCACTCGGGAGGCAGAGACAGGAGGATTGCTGAGTTCGAGGCTTGCCTGGGCTACATAGTGAGCTGAGGGCCAGCCTGAACTACAAAGCGAGACCCTGTCTCAAAAAACAAAAACAAAAACAAAAACAAAACAACAGAATTTAGAATCTTTACCCTTTATGATGTTTTCTTAAGGATAAGAGGAAGCTATCTTTCACATATAATTTTGTTTCAATATTACAGTAACTTAAACCCTGAGGCTTCTGTTTTTCCATAGCTTTAGATTTAAAATGGAAGTAATGCAAATATAGAAAGACTGCCAGAGGAGGAGACTTACTCCCTTTGCCTCTTAACTGTCCAGAGTATTTGTGGGGTGTGATAAAATGCAGTATCTTGAAGTAAAGAGAAGCCCCCTGAGATGGCCAAGTATGTCCCCGTTCCTCCAAGGAAAAGTGACATCATGAGCTCAGAACAAACTTCACAGGAAAGTCCACAATCTGCTGTTTCCTCCTCTGGAAGCTGGCTGTCCTTTCAAGCTCTTCCCGGTGTGTGACACAGCCTCTGAAGTGTCCACCCCTTGCGGCCTGATGCTTTTCGGTCTCTCCCCTGTGGTATGAGGAGATACACAGAGCCAAGTCTTTATGTGTGCTGGGCAGCTTAGCTGAACCTCGGGACTGGTGACAGGAAATGGATTTCAGACTTCTGTCTCTTACTGCCATTTCTATGCAGTAACTATAATTCAATAACCCATTGTGTGAGTGTGCTATGTCTTTCTGGATTCAAAGACATAACTCAACATGGTGAACCAAAATAGTAGCCTAAGATGCAGCAGGAACATGCACAGGGACCCTAGGTTCTGGGGTTTGGCTCAGTGATCTTTGCTATTTTCTATGTGGTGCGAGTCCTTTCTTGGATTAGTAGTCAGCAAATCTGCTTCAGGTTCTCCCACTCTGTGTCTGTTGTGACTGAAAGGACCAGGGAACTCTGGTGTCATGCACACAGGGAATGTGAAAATCCATTCCCTCTCCCCCACCATGATTTTCTCTTAAGGAGGAGGCAGGCAGCCAGGTTAGGTTGGCCAGAGGGTACCACATGCCCTAAAGATGACAAACTCTTTTTTTTTTTTTTTTTTTTTTTGACAGGGTCTTGCTTTGCAGTTCAGACTAGCCCTGAGCTCACTATGTAGCCCAGGCAAACCTCAAACTCAGCAATCCTCCTGCCTCTGTCTCCCAAATGCTGGGATTACAGGTGTGAGCCACCATGCCCGGCTGATCTGCCCCTTTTGCTTGTGTTTTCAAATGCTGAGATCAATATCTCTCATGTCTTTTCTATGTGAAAATGTATTTTAAATATTATTGACTCTATCTTCATTAAACATACTGATATAGATGTATTTATTCTATACATGTGTTGTTTATATGTGCATACACATTAACATTGTTACATAATGGAGTTACAAAATCATAAAATCTGTTTATATATTTTATGTATAAAATAAGAACAATTCATTAAATATATGAAACATAAAAACAATGCTTTTAATAATTATTTAAAATATAATATATATATAAAACACAGAACAAATTCGAATCTAAATTCTAGGTACAGATACTCAAAAACCTGAGAGGAAAATAATTATTTACCTTTTTTCTTCCAACCCCCAAAATTATGGAACAAACGTCTATGTTCAGAGTACTTTTCTTCTCTTTGGACAAAGTATGATAAAAAAGGACAAGAACCAAAGAAGAAAATTGTTTGATTCTATTTAAATGCTTTTCCTGTGAGGCACAAAGGCTTCCTCACATCCAGAGCCCCAGAAGTCTGTCAGCTTCAGAAAGCTCCTGAGGTTCCAGCCAGAGATGTGAGGCCTTTCAGGCCACCAGAGTCCACAGCTCTGAGCAGTGAGACAGCTTCTTCGCTGCAGGAGCTGTTTACGTCTCTTCCACTCTTTTCCCCTTTTCCCTCCTGAAATGTGTGGCCCTCCCCATCTCAAGGACGTGTTTGCTCACGTGCAAGCCACTTTTCCCTCCTCCTGGGAATGTGTGGTTATTTTTTCAGGGTCATCACCATATCTGCTTCACAGAGTTTCAAAATTTATTTTCACTGGAATGTGTATGTTTATGTTCGGACATTTTTTTTCATGTTTTTGTTTTCAAAGAGGTAAATTTTATCATTAAGTCACTCCAGAGCAAATGTCTGATTCCGATTGCTTCTCTCTGTATTTTTTTTTCCTAAGTGGGTCACCTAGGATGACCATTTCCGTTTACTAGCTAAGTTTAATCTCAAATTCGAGCTAGACATATTTCCTTCCTTTCTCCTTTCCTTCCTTTATCTCACACAATTCTTCAGTTAAGGACTCTCTCACTTCATCAATCCAGAAGTCTAAAATCCTTTTTTGTGGCTTAGTTACTATTAGTACAACAATGATCTTGAATCCTTACACAACAGGCTTTGTTAGCTTTCTAGACATATTGAGTCAAATGGCATGGGTTTTGATCTTGGTACTGAGAGCTGGTTACTAACATAACAGGAAGTAGAGTGCAGACTTATAGAGAAATTCATTAGGAGGGAAGATACTACAGAAATCAAGTGTAGAATTTTCTGTGGGAGAAACAGTCATAGGTCAGTCTCTCTCTGCACACTCTGGAGCCAGTGCTGACTCACCTGTACTGTGAAGCACCTTCTCCATGCTGTTCACATAATGAACACTCTTGGGTCGTGTAGACTGTCCCTCTAGCCTAGAGTAAAATAAAATGAGATGAAATGTAAAGAGTAAAATGAATCCCAGATCTCCACAGAGCAAAGACTAGGCAGGGTGCCTGTAGTTCATCATAAAATACCCCTGTGAGCTCAGCTGTGTCACAGACCCACCATGTATGCTGGGCAGACCTGAGCCTGTGGTGCTGCCCTTAGAGGAGGGCCCAAGAGATAGAGACACTGACAGTGTTGTGAAGCTCACGCTGTTCAGTGAGTAGTAAACTGTAAAGCATTTGTCTTTTCCCCAGGAGCCTTGTATTTAATCCAGAAGTCTGGCACACCAGAGCATTAGATGGCAAGGATGGCTTGATCTCAGAATTTTCACCTTTGTTGACAATGACCTTATCATACATTACTAAACTTCTCTAGTCTCCTTAGGATTGGTGTGCAGACTGCATTGATAAATTTAAACAACTTCAATGTCTGTCTGAGGAAGACTCAGTAAAGTTTAACTAACATTACATAATGCTTGTATATCATGTGCCAATAGCACTTTAATATAATTAGGATATATAGTTGGCATCAGTTGCATCATATCAAAATGAAAATGCAAACATCCTTCTCTTCTCCAATTTATTCATTTTAGAAAACCCTGCTGAGTTCCTCCAAAGTTTCTTTGTTGAACTTTCCTTATCACTTCTCAAGTTTTCTTATTCTTCCCACCACAGTTTAATAAATATTTACTCTGCAGCACTGGCAATACTCAAGCTGTATTGCATATGACACTGAGTAGAACATCTAGGAAATTATTCACATTCCTATGACTTCCATTAAGTCAATTTTTAATAATCATATTTCAAATGTCAAAACAAAACAAAATACTCCTTCACCCCTGACAAGGACCAAAGCACACCTTGAACTGCACATACATATTCAATACTTGATTTGAGATCAGAATATCTTTGTGTCTTCCCATCTATAAGTTCAACTAGGCCACACTAGTACAAATTCCCACATATTGCTTGCTTGAGTTTTACATCAGTTGAAGAAATCAATGCCTACTTCAAAATCTTTCCCACTTTTTTCCTGAGAGGCTCTGGATGTCTGTGGGGCATCAGGATGTCTTCCTTTCTTTACAGAGCTTCTTGGCAGGCTCATTTGGAGGCTGCTCATGTGATTTGTGCTCTGTGCAGACACAGTGACCTTGAGCTGCCCAAACTGGGCACATGCCTGGTATAGAAAAATAGGAGAAAGGCCCCTTTCCCCACTGTGGGGTGTGACAGCACATGGGCTCTGCATCATCAACCCTGCTTCAAACTTGGAAGCACCTTCTCTGAAAACAGCTCTTCAAGTTCTGTTTAATCCCTTCCACTGTGGCCAGCTAGACTCAGATCTAGACCTCTGGCTAAGGGAAGACTATGTGTCAGTTTTTTTCTTCTGTGACATTGTCTGCATCTCCAAAACTCTACAAGGTTTTATTCTGAAAATCCACATCACCCTGAGTAAACTCTTTCTTGACCAAAGGACCTGGTTACCACAAGAAAACTTCAGATTTTACCTCCCATAAACACGCTTCTCATGGTAGAAGTATGTTTTGCCAAGGTGCCAGAATAAACTCACTCTTCAGGGTTTCTGTTTCCTCATCCACGATTCTTTCTCACCACATCTAGTAGTTTTAAAGATTTTCATGAAAATCTCCAAAATTCAAAAGGTTCACCTGCATCCCTTCACTTCTCAAATTTTTGGAGGGAGGTGAGTTTTAATGATTCTAAGATAGTTTCCCAACCAAAGCAAATAGACAGTTTTAATCTCTGCCAAAGTATTCATTCCTCTGCTAAGGAAACTTTACACAGCAAAGCAGTGAATACATGTTGAAAACATCAGTTTCACCACTAAATATTTACTACTATTAGCAGCATGATTTTAGAATTAGAGTCCAGGGTCAGAAGAAGTCACAAAGTAGCTGGGTGTGTGGCTCACACCTATAATCCCAGCACTCAGGAGGCAGAGGCAGGAGGATTGCTGTGAGTTTGAGTCCAGCCTGAGCTACATAATTCAAGGCCAGCCTGGACTACATGGTGAAACCCTGTCCCAAAAAAAAAAAAAAAAGTCATGAGGTATATATGAAATTCAGAGACAGGCCATCTCCATGACTGTACATTTGTGGATATGACATGGGAAGAAAATGTGGAAAACAAGAAGATAGGTAATTGCGTGAGATAAAACAGTTCAAAACATGCTGAAAGAATAGGGTGTTTGAGATGTATTCAATGGTAACAGCTTTAAATGAAGAGAAGACATGTTTGTTTGTTTTTTCTGACCTTGAGACTGAATCTACAGCCTTTTTACTGAACAAAATCTCCAGCACTTTTTTTCCTAAAACTTTTTCTATGACAAGGTGGCTTTAGTTTTTTTTTTTTATATTGCATTCTTTATTGGTACAATTTGCATACATCTTTAAAGACCCAATTAAAAAATGGGCATCTGAAAGGTGTCTTTAGTTTTTAAACTGTCCCTTCTGGCCTCTCACTCATCCTCCTCCTACCTCAACCTACCAGAATGCTGGGATTATAAATTTGTAACCCCATGCCTGGTCACTAGCATGTTGTTAAATCTAAATAAGTAAATAATAAAAAGTCTAAATAGTTGGAGAGAAACGAAAGCTGTAATGAGGGAGCAGAGTCAGACATTGATAATATATAAATTAACCCTCCTGAATTCAGATTTTGACCTTTTGATGACAAAGGGAAGCCTGTCTTGGTAAAAATAAGTCCGATTCAGCTTGCTCAGAGTGTGAGGAAGATAGAAAATGTAGGTTCCGGTAAAGTCTCTAACTGCAGACACAGAAGTAAATACAGCCAACAGTCTATAGATTACTTAGTATTGTCTCAGAGTGGGTTCATTTTTATTTTATTTTTTTTTTGCTTTTTGAGACAGGGTCTCGCTTTGTAGTTCAGGCTGGCCCTGAGCTCACTATGGTGCCCAGGCAAGCTGCCGCGAACTCAGCAATCCTCCTGTCTCTGCCTCCCGAGTGCTGGGATGACAGGCGTGAGCCACCACATCCGGCATTGTGGTATGCGGTGTTGAGTGTTGGTGGGCGTGTCTCCATGCCCAGCATTATATGTGGTTACCAGGGATTGAACTCAGGACCTTGCGCTTGCCAGGCAGGCACCGGAACCACTGAGCTAACCCTCTGGCCCCATTTTTTAATTTTAATATACTTAGATTTAAGCATAGAAATAATTGGAGTATTTTTTCTGTTGTTAAAGAAAATTTGACATACTAGAGTATTTATGAATTTATCCTTTTCATTAAAATTTAAAATATGTAATTGAGCAATTAACAGAGATGGTAGTTTTATTTGAAAATTTCAAGAAAATATAGCTGGTAATAGTGTAGAAGTATTTAAGAATCTTAAATGATCCACTATTTATAAATATAATTTATTAGGCATCTTAGAATCTCTAGAAAGCTTGAAAACATTCTTTTTTTTTTTAAGTCCAAAACATATATTTCAAGTGAAATTTGAATACCTCTTGGAATGTTGGTAAGATGTTAAAGGAATACAGATAATCAAATTCTAAGGATTCTTATCTATTGTATAATGATAGTTTATTAGAATTATGGATTAAAATAAGTAAGATTTAAAGTTTAAATTTACTAAATTCACAAATTATATTTATAAATTTCCAATGATAGCCAATCTAGTATGTATTTGAAAGAACAAAAACAAACTCAATTGATCATTCAAACAAACATATACTGATGACATAAACATCTATAAAATATATCTGGTAGTCTAATATAAAAGAGATAAGATTACTTTCTCAGCACTGGAAAACTGGTGGAAAAAGATTTAACTAGAAGTCTACCTTTTGGAGGACATGTTTGGCTTATTTACTAATCAAATAAAGTATGAAAAATAAGACTGGGGCTAATGGGTAAATTTTTGAAGTAAGTAAAATAGTTTCAATGTAGACGGGAATGTTATGTAAAATGTCAAGTATTTCATGTCAAGTATTTCTGAAGACGTATTTTCTAAAGTTGCATCTCACAGTACTGTATAACCCCTCTATCTCCTTTCATACTTGACCACTTTCACAAGTGAAGGATTATTAAATGGTAGTGCCTTTGGAATAATGTCGATTTTGGAATAATTTCTGCCATGAGGGTAATTCATGTTCTCAGACTCAATTATATCTCTGCTCCCCTCAGGCTACATACAGCAAAGCATCTGTGTTGACATTTATTATACCCGATATGGAAACAAAAACTGAATTGCTCAAGGCACAACATCAAAGAGTCATTTGCGAAGAACACACAAAGACTGGAACACATTCAAGGTAAATTTATGCTTGCTGTGAATTAAATAAACCTTTAAAGTATAAAATAACAGTAGCCTCACACTGTACTTCTTAATCAAGATGTGTTTAAAAATCTTACTCCAATGTAAAATATGGTGTTCTTATATCACACATTATGATGGTAAAGATGGAACTACTTTTTGTTTTTTTTCTTTTTTGAGACAGGGTCTCGCTTTGTAGTTTAGACTGGCCCTGAGCTCTCTACATAGCCCAGGCAAGCCTCGAACTCAGCATTCCTCCTGCTTCTGCCTCTAGAGTGCTGGGATTACAGGCATGCACCACCAAAGCTAGCTGGGATTACATTTTAAATAAATTACTTATTGATGAAATTACTTGAATTTTATCAAAGTACTTTATTATAATGTTACAAAAAGAATTCTAGTAGGAAGAACAAAAGCTGACAATCAACATACTGGTAGACTTGTGGAACGTTTTCCAGTATTTAAAAGCAGGCAAGCGCTGATACGTGAGCCCCATGACACAGTCCAAGTAGATATGCATAGCTCTAAATTCCCAGTGGGTGTTTCCGCTTTCCTCCTACACTCTTGTCTTGCAAGAAGGGAACAGCTAGAAAAGGCAGAGTTCAAAGAGCTCCCAAACTGAGTAGCCTGGGAGGACTGTCTCTCTTGGCTCTAAGGATGCTCTGTCTAAGGGGGTTACTGACTTCCACACCGTGAGATCAACTTCTCAGGACACACACTGTGATCCTTCTCTCTGTCCCTTATCTACAAACATGATTTTTAATGATCAGAAAAACTGGAAAATCAGTGTATAATTAAATGAACGGAAATGTATATGCATGTAGTAGCCTATATGTGTACATATAATAACTTTTATATAGAGATATATAGTTGACAGCATTTAAGATATTGTCCAAATATGCTTTTCTATAGGATTTCTTTTTTCCTTCTTCTCTTATTGCAAATAGATTAAGTTAAAGGTTCCTACTATGATTACGTATATATTTAGTTTTCCTTAATGGCAGTTTTTGCTTTAAAAAGTTGGAGCCCACTCATTGCTAACACATTTAGTGTTATTATGATAGTTTCCCTGAAAATGTACATTTTCTTACTGTCTCTAGTAATGCTTTTAATTTTAACGTCTACTTTTTCATTTACCATGACCGTGGTTTCGCTAGCTTGTCTGTACTTGCAGTTTCATGTTTCTGTGGCCTTGGAGTTAACTCGTGGCTCTCAAGCAGTACTGTGACTGATACACTCGCTTGTCCTCCTGGCTGGCCCGGAGAGGCTTGGGGGCGAGTAAGGCACACTTTCGGGTTTGTCTGGTGAGTCATGGAAATGTGACACGGGATCTACATCCACCTTTTGTCCCTGCATTGCCAGTGCTGTTCTCCTCCTCTTTCCCTTTGTATTAAACACACTCCTCCCACTGTTTCTTCCACTTTCTGAAGGGGTTTGAAACGACTTCTTTCCTGAGTGTCTGTACTTGTGCCACTGTGCCTGCCTTGGTGTCATCAATGTTTGCTTCGGCTCTGGGAAAGACAAAGGGATCTCACGGTGTTAGATCTGGTGAGTAAAGTGCATGAGGACACATATCATAATTTGTTTGACAGAAATTATCAGAAATGTTTGATCAGTGTGGACTGATGGATGATAAAGTGCAGTGACTTTTTAAATTTTAAAAGATATCATAATAAAAAGACACATTGCTCTTAATTTTCATCAAATACTCAAAATATTCCTTCTTTTGTTTTGAACATCCTTTATGGCAATGTACCTTTTTCAGTTACGACTTTTTTAAAATTTAAGTTTTGAAATTTAAACATTCACCATATCTTTAGGTCACTGCTTATATGTGTAGCAGCTTTGGAGACGTTTTATTTCTTCCAATAAGATTTCTACTTTTTCTTCCTCTCCTTTTCTTCAGTGCACAGTAGACCTTGTCAGTGTGCCCTGCACTGTATTCTTTTTCCCACTTTATATAGCATTTTATTTACTCTTTAGTTTTCAGTCTGCATATTTTATGCTAATATAGTGTATGTTTAATAGAACCTTTTGTTCCACGAGCAAGTGGCTACTACCAAGGTTAACTCTTTAGCTTTTGGATTACTGAAGTTTTAAGATTTAGAATTTTCATCCAATTTAAAAAATCTAAATTTGGGCTCTTTGCTGAGATTTTATATCTTTTCCTTTGTACTTAAACGTACTATTAGTTATTTTAAATGTTGGGTTATATTTTCAAGGGATTTTTTTTTTCCTGTATAGTCCAATTTTCCTTGTTTTTTTTTTGACTTTTTATATCATCTGTGATATATCTGGCAATTTTTTGTTTGAATACTATATAATATGCCTAAAAAATGTAGTAGTTTTGTTTGATGGTATTTCTAGAACAGAGTAGTCATAATGTTCCCTCCAGGTAGTTATCTTGGTGGAATTTGTTTCTCATCTAATCCGTGTTTGAACTAACACAAAGCATAGTTTAAATATCTGTGAGGATTGATGTACAATTCAGTTTTTCTTAGTCCTAGATCTTTTTTGTCCTATTGAGAAGTTAAATTTTTTGTAGAGCCTTATGTATTTTGATGTTACTTTATATAATTCTTAGACATTGTCCTTTGAGGCTTCCCGTTTAAATCTGCAGTATTTTCCAGGGACCATCTCCTTTCTAGTTTCTTAGTTCTATTGTTTTCCCACTCAATCATTTTCAAAATCTACATTTTAATTTCTTAATCTGCTTATCAGTGGTAAGAAAAGTGACGAATCTTTCAAAGGGATAGAGCAAATGAGAGTCAACTATATGGAATGTTCTATGGATATAATTGTGCTTTTATTTAAATATGTATTCCTCATGTTTGTCGTATGCCTCATGTGTTAAAATCCTTTTAAAAAATATTTTCATAGCTTTTCTTCAGAGATTTTGCTGGTTAGTGTAATTTAAATAACTTCATTATGATTAAAACTGCAACTTCCTCATTTCAAATTTTCATCAAATATTGTGATTACATGTACTCAAATATTACTGAAATACACAGACCTTCTTGAAGCTTAGAGTATAACATAACTCATTTGACTCCTACTGATGTAATGTCTGGGGCATATAAAAACTTTTTGTTTACTTTAATCCATCCAGCAGGCCCAAATACTTTAGGTATTAAATGTATATTCATTATTATAACATTATCATAACATTAGAGGAGATTTACTTCTTTCTTTCAAGATGTATTTGAATTTTATGGTAATTTTTTTCTCCAATTTCATCTATGGTTTCAGCTTCTTTTTGTCAAGTTTCTCTTGAATTTTAGGATTGTTTTCTTAGAATTACTCATTCTTGATTAAATGGACATAATTATTCTGTATTTTAACTAGAGCTTTCAAAAATTATTTTATTCAGTGCCAGAAATTATATGACAACATAATTTTGGGGTCTTCTCACTGATCAAGGTGATCTGGCTAGGTTTTTGGCCCATGGTTTTTGTTGTTCTAAATCTATTTTCTAACTTTTTACCTTCCTCAAGTAAAATAAAAAAGTTCCATTCTAGAAATATTATTCTTTGTAGGCTATTTATGTAAGCACAATGGAAAACAAATATGGAAAATATGAGCTATAACTTCAAAATTCCAAAAAGCACAGTGTATAGTTCTCTTCAAAAGATAGAAAATTGTAATAAAATATGGATACCACATATTTTCAGCACAAATAGAAAAGTTATTGAACATTCAATATATATAAAAATTAAATGGATGATTTACAGAAAGATGCAGGTGAAGAAAGGTTTTATAAGAATTCTAAGAACATTAATAAAACAATTGAAATTAGATTTTTTGAGAAATATAAGGTGTTATTTGGATATATACTTTTCAGGATCTCAAGTACTAAATTTACTTCAATTAACACTTTTCTATATGCAGAGAAAAATGGCTGAGAAATGCGTAAATATTCGTGAGGTATCCTTTAGGTTTTAAATTGTCCATATTTCATAGATTATGCCTTCAAGTAATTTTCACACTATTTATTGAAAGATTTTGTAATTTGTTAGTTAATTTTAAAATGCAATCAAATTTGTTACTCAGCAATTTGAGTTAGAAGTTGAATATGATAGAAGTGACTGGATTTTGTCTAGAGAGCAAGTATTTAGTAAGTAGTAATTCAGTTATCAATTTTGACTGAAACAATAGTAAATCTACTCTTCAGTGAGTAGAAATGCTGAGCAAATTAGTGGCACTAGCAAATTTAGTAAATTATAAATAATGTGTATTTGAAGCTCCAAATACACACTTGTGATATTTCCCCAGGGAAATTGCCATTTGTATGTAAATCTCTACTGAAATCCTCATTTGATTCTTTTTATTCAAAGTGATTTTATTAAATTCAATTATCCACATTTCTCTAACTTCCTTTGGCTGCTTGCAAAATATACCATTTTAAGTATTTCTGGCATGGAACAAAGTAAAAACATTGAAAGAAATGAATGCATATAGTGATTCTGCAAATTTTCAGAAATATTTTTCAAACAAAAACATTATATAGAATGTGGTGGGTAAATTATTTACTCTATCCATATGTTATATTTTATAGTGAAATTATTTGATCTCTATCTTTATTTTAATAATTATGAAAGTAATTGAGAAGACATTACTAGTAGATGCTTTTTAAATTAAGTAGAACACAAATATTCTCATACTGGTAGCTTTTTATTTATTTATTATTGTTTTGGTACCGGAGATCAAACTCAGAACCTTGCACTTGGCAGGAAGGTACCGAAACCACTGAGCTAACTCCCGGGTCCTGGCAGCTTAATTTTGATACTATACCTCATTTACCGTATCACTGCACTTTTGATTCTGAACTAATTTTTAACTTAGTTAAAAGTGAAATGCATGTTGAATATCGTTATACTAAAATCATCAAAGTGGTGTCTAATTTTCTCTGTAATATATTCAGTTAGGTTCTATTTATGCAACTGAAAAACAAAACACATTTTGGAGAATTCTAATCAAATTAATAATGATTTTCCAATCAAGAAATATGCTTGGAAATATACTTTGTGGATTCTCTTAAAATTCAAGTCAAATCAACTGGGCAGGGTGGCTCATGCCTATAATCCCAGCACTTGTGAGGCAGAGGCAGGAGGATTGCTGAGTTTGAGGCTTGCCTGGGTTACATAGAGAGCTCAGGGCTAGCCTGAATACAAAATGAGACCTTGTCTCAAAAAAATAAACAAACAAACAACAACAACAACAAAAAACTCAGGTCAAGTCAAATTAAAACACTCAATGGTGAACTAAGAAAGCTGATATTTCAGATAGTTTGTCAGGTGAATTTTATGGGGCTTGAATTCTTTATAGAAAGTCACTCATGACAGTTTTGGTTAAGTATAAATAACCTGACAAACCTGGTGCCTGGACTTGGGCCTGTGCATGAGTGGTCACGTGTGTAAAGTGCTGAATGGCCTAAGCTGATGGTGTCGGGTGGACTGTGGTCCCAGGGTGCTCCAGCATGTAGGTGAGAGGTCACACAGAGTCATTTCTCTGAGGTCACCCCCAAAGATTACTAGAATACCCCCTGGCTGTGCAGGTATTCTGACCTGGATATGTTCTGGTGTCCAAATAGGACAAAATGCTTTCCACTCATGGAAGAGGTATGTGTCAGGCTTGGATGGGACCATGCCATTTGTAACCCCTGGGGGTCCCCTGACAATACTCTGTCCTATTCCATTTACTAGAAATATTTACTTTTATTTTAAAAGTGTTTCCATTATGCTTTCTTAACAGAACAAAGAAAAACACTATTTTTATAATCTTTCAAAGGATATTCTCATTGTTACTAAAAAAGAGGTTCAAACATTATTAAATATTAACAGTGTGCCAGCATCAGGAACCTGATATTTCTTTAATTCAAAATAGAGTAAGATGCTTTATAAAATGGAAGTCATTTCTAAAAGGATAGTTTTTAGAAAAGAAAATGACTATACTTTCAAAAGCATTAAAGATATATGTCCTATATATAATACTTTAAAGTAACAAAACAGCTACTGCTTTACCAGTGTTTATAGTAAAAACACAGTATTTTTACCCCTAGTATGCAAATACCCATTCCTAGTTTCTGCCCTTGACAAAGGCATATAACCTTTTTTTCTAAAGAAAATAGGTGGACCTATTCTGGATCAAAATGGCTAGACGTAAATTGGAAGACATAAATTAACATGCAGCACCTCAGCTTTGAAAACCATTCCTCAGTAGAGTTTGAAATAATATTTCAAATAATATTCACAAAGCTTTGTTTATGAAAATTAAAACAGAAAATTGCAATTAGGGTTTTAAGAGCTACTGAGTTTCCCATAAGTTATAAGTCATACATTATATACTATGTAGTTAATGATACCCAAACATTTCAGATACTCATCAGCAGGTTCTTTGGGAATCACTAAACTGTATCTGTGTGCCACTCATGAAATTAAAGTAAGGTATTTACTGTTATCTGAGGTTGTATTCTGTTTTTACCCTGACACTTGATTATATTATCACTAATTATTCCATCATTGATCATTCTGACACCCAGTAGATTAATATTCAATAATAACATATTTGGCCAAAGTCTCTGTTCATGCTAAGGTAAACATAAGAGTTTATCACTATTAATTTATAAATGGGAGCTGTTCTTTGGTTGCAGTGAGAAAAATGATTCCAAATAATAGTTTAGTAACAGACCAAATACATAGTAAGCGCCATAGTCAAGGAGGAAATGAAATGACATTATTGAGTTTTTTTTTAGAATTCAGCATCAGATAAAATCTAGATCACATACTTCAAGGGGGGGTGAGTGAGCAGAAGAGAAAGGAAATCTACCCTCCTTCAGGCTCAGCAAAGTTCAGTGAGCCCTCAGCTCGGCCTACAGGTTAACATGCAGCAACAGAAAAAGAATAAAATATTTTGCTTATACATTTTACTACAAAAATTTCAGACATAGTAAAGTGTAAATCTCACACAAAGGAAAGTGTTTCTCATTGTAATTTAGAAATACATATAGGGACTCTGTGTACATAGGGTTTGATAGCTATTTCAAAGCATCAAGCACTAAGTGAAAGAGTTTCCACTAGAAAAAAAAGTGTTGACACCCACATTTGTAGTGTTTCTGCATTGTATTTCATTCGCCTTTTCTAAAAATCATACCCGGTGTGGGAAACCAGTGTGGGTTAATACAGAAGTGACAAAAACCAAAACTTTCCTTCTGTTTTCAAGTGAGGAAAATATGAGTATCTTGAGATCTAGGTAATACTTGTTCAGTCTTCTACTAGCATACCGCACAGCAACTTCATTCTGAGAAATCTCTGAAAGTATACAACAGGAATATGAACGTGAGGTTTAAATTGTTTCAGCAATGTATTCCAATAAGGAGTCACATGACTGTCCTTACCTTTCTTTTTCCCTGATGAAGTCTCTTCCTGGAACTAATTCTGAGGATTCAGCAAAGATTTCCTCCACTTGACACCAAGTCATCTTGAGGATTGGAAAGATTTTGCTCTTACAGTAGATTGCTCTGAATTGATTACATTTTCACTTATGTTGGATTCTGGCACTATTTGACCTGGAGTTAAACATGCTTCACAACGTCTGGGTAGACAATCCCTACATAAATCGTCTTTGATTAACCTGATCTTCCAGCAAAGTACTGAGCAAGTCAAAACTTCACTCCTTGATGTAGATGCTTGAACTTAAGTTTGAATTTAATTCATTTTCTGGCATAAATGGATAGACAATTGCTTCTAGCTTCCAACACGAGAAACTCTGATGCTCAGAACTAAAAGTTTATTATTTGCTAAATATTTGCCACTGAGCAAAATAACTCAATACCAGCCCAAGGGGGTAAAAGTATTTTACAGTTATGCATCCCTCTCTCTCTCAAAAAAGAAAACAATGAGGAGAAAATTGTGTCTCCACACTGCCTTTCTTTAAGGTTAAGATCTCACTTTTGATTTGAAGGGGAAGTTAAAAATAACTGAGCTCTTTTAAATTCACTTTGAGCATCTAGAGTTGGAAAATTGCAAATTTATACTTTTCTTATAAGTTGCCTTCAGTTTATTTGAGGTTAAGGGGATGATACAGTGATATAAGCACATGTTATTTCTCATTTTCTCACACAGCGAGTTGCTACATTGATGCCTTGGTCCTATAAATGTGTTCAGTGGCTTTATTTCACATCTTTGTAATGAAGAATTCAAAGATATTTTTTGTTATTTAGCTCAGGGTTCTCATAAATTTTATTTATAAATATTTTAAAGTAGAAATTTAGTACTTTCCATGTCTTAGTTGGATTGTAAAAATTGTCAGATTAAGTACTACAGGTCCTTGAGAAATGCAAGCTAATTCTATGCTTTATTTGTTCTGAGGAACCAATAGCCATCAAATGTGCTTCAAAGGCTAGCAGATGCGACTTGTTGATTCAAGTGAGGGGTTTTTAACACAACAGAAGAAAATGTCTCTGCTGCGAGGTTCTCTTAGAAACCTGTAAAATTTTAGGAAAGGTAGCAAAAGGCTAAAAAGTAAAGAAGAGTGTTATCCAGTTGCAGAGGCTAATTTTAAGGAAAGTGTTGAAGTGTGAGAGAGACAAAGGAAGAGAGGGGGTGGAAGGAATGAGAATGGAAAAAGCTGGGACAATTTCTATTTCACATTATCTGTTGCACAGAATGGTCCTTAATAACACTTTGAGTTTCTCACCCCAGAGAGACAATATGATATTTACAAGTGTCTCAGGATGTACCTATTTATCTAGAAATCTCTCAAGTTTATTCTTCTTTATGGCTGAGTAATAGTCCCCTGCCTAAAAAAAGAACCCACAGCAGAGGTGCAGAGATCATTTGACAGGACTGCAGGCCATAGAATGACTCACAGGCTGGAGAGCTGATGCTTAAGTATGGGGTGATGGGTAGTGGGGCAAGGTGGAGCAAGACATGGCTTTTCCTGAGCTATGCCAAGGCTACCTTCCCGAAGGAACGGTGCCAGCTGTCTTGGTCCCTGACACTGTGAGCATCTCTGTGGGGGGAAGCAAGAGCTCCTAAACCTCTACAGCAGGGCCAGGGAGGAGCGTGGTCCTCTGCGGCCTTTATGCCACCCAGTGACCGATGTCTTCCTCCTCTGCTTCTCCCTGAGCAATCGAGCCTCATTTCACAATGGGCTGGACTTGAAGGAATATGCACCAGATGAGACCCTTTTATTAATAAGGACTCAGCTTGATCTCGGGAGGGCCCCAAGGCTTTAGCAAGACTGGATGAAGTGACGGAAAAACCTGTCTGTGTGAAACAAGGCAGAAACTACAGGAAGTAGGAGTGTGCTGCTGTGGGAATGTGCCGCTTCCCTCAGAAGGGGTTGCAGACTGTTTGTGAGAGGGCTGTCTTAGCCATTTTAACTCCAAAGAAACAGACAGTTAAAGAAGAGGATCAAGGGCCAGGGATTTAGCTCAAGTGGTACTGCACCTATCTTGGAAGCACAAAGGCCTGAGTTTGATCCTTGAACTATTAAAAAAAAAAAAGAGGATCAGGATAGATAAACTGTTCTTTGACTAAGTGAAAAGATCTTCAAGTGGGCAATAAACTGTCCATTTCCCTCAGAAAGTGTCTGAAGTGCTACCTCAACACCCAGACCACTTCTACTGACTTAGTTTAACACGTGAAAGAAAACAAAAACAGAAACTTGTTCTCAGAATTCTATAAAGTTCATCATGAATGTTCCTTAAAGATCTAAGAAGCAGCCAACAGAAACTGGAGCCACGATCTGTTATAAATACCTTATTTCAGCTGGGAGGTACAAGCTCTCAGGTTCTCCACAGTTTAGAAAGCTGCAATCACATCATGTTGAAACTAAATTAAAGAAAATGCAGTGCTGTAAATAGAACTGCTCAGCATTTGACCACGTACATTTCTGCACAGCCCTTATGGAAGAAAATGTCTCTGTTGTGAAGTGGAGGAAATACCTCCACCCTCTGTCCCAGTTCGCTGTTCTTTATGTCAGTTCCTTTCTATTCCGGAATATCCAAAGTGGTGGGATAACGAGGCCATCCACGTAGCCCAAGCTTGCTCCAAACTGACGTAGATGGGCCCTACCCAGAGAGAGAATGTACAAGATCAAACGAGAACAAATTTTTATTATTACGTGAGTGCAAGGTAAATGCACCCTAAGTATTTCTATATTAAAGCTTAATGTGCTTTCTTAAAGAATGGCAGAAATGTAATAAGGTCATAACTGCATTTATTATCAACACTAAAAATGTACACATTTTGTTACTGTGCGTTAAACTGTAACAAGGCTTCTGACAATTGCAGATTTAGCTTGATGCTCCCCAAATTCTGTGAGACACATGCTAAATGACAAATTAAAATTTTGGGTCAGACTTTGCCATAAACGTGAATTCAATTTAGCTTGTTGAACTAGCTGGTATTTTTTTTTAATTTCCTCATTGGCTGTGAACATCAGATGAATTGAGAACTGTGTATGCTGACCAAACATAACAGAAGTTTGACTTATGTTGAAGAGGTAAGACATAGAATCTAATCATATTATGTGGAAATTAATACAGAACAGCTGCTTCTGTGATAAGATCACGATGTATGTGCACACTCAGAATGTAAGTTAAATGGAATGCTATTGGCTTCCAAGTACCTATTCTCTCCAGCTGTATTACATTTCACACTTTTCTATTAGGCCAGAAGTAAATAACATTGATTAAATTAAGTCCTGAGGTGAAAGGCCAGGCTTAAGGGAAAAAAAAAGGAAACAAAGTTTTCATGTTGTTCTGTAAAGCATGTGTGGGGTACTTGAGTCATTTCTAATCATCGTCAGAGGGAACAGGCCTTAGAAGTGTGGAAGAGATGGGCTTAACAGATGGTCTTGCTACCTAATTTACTTTCTACTGGACCTGCCATGTTCCAAATGCCGCAGGATGGGCAGCACTGTTAGGCAGTGTGAGGCACCTAATGCCTTTTAGAGATGCTTAATCTAATCTGTAATCTCCCCTAGCTTCCTTACAATGAAGTTGCTGCTGCCTACATTATGATTTCTTCGTTTCTGGTGGGCCTCTTCTAACGTTTATGATTGGTACTTATAGCTCTGTGTATTGCACATACCAGGAGGTGGAACACTAAAGATTTATACTTGAAAATGACAGCCTTAAATGCTTATATGAGTAACAAATCTAGGATGTCCTGTCTTTGTATGTGAGCTTTGTAGATATTTTAAAAATGCAAGCATCATTTGTATGGGATGTAGTTCAGTGGTACCATACCTGCCTGGCAAGGGCAAGGTCATTAGTTTGATTCCGTCAGAAGCTTTCTCTCAGAATGGGGCACTGGATATTTTCCTTCTTGAAAGAACTGGTGCTTCATACTATCATGGCTTTATATAAGCTCAGATGGAATCTTCTGGAACTTTCTCATTTAATTGTGATCTAATTTTAGGTAGAATTGAAGGAACTGTATAAATCACGTAATGTATTATCTAAATTATCCAACACATGGTATAAAAGAATTAAGGCAGTAAGGTTTTATACATTCCTAAAACCAAACCAAGCAAAACAAATAAACAAAAAATGTATCCCTGCTTCATTAGTTTATCTCTTGATGGGCAACTGTGTAGTTCCCACAGGTTAGCTGTTACACCTACGTCACCATGAACACGAACGTGCACATGTAAATATCACACCATCTCCCTAGTGTGAGAAACTGGAAGTGTAAATAAGAAAACAATGTATAATAGATATTGTCCACTCTCTAACTTCTTTGTTTCTCTTTTACACTTGACTTGAAAGCTGTTTAACTCCGCACCTTTAATAGGAAAAGAAATTAAATTAAATGGAAAGAAATTGTTCCAAAGGAAAGCAATCTAAGGAGGGAGAAGAGGGAAATGAAGGAAAGGAAGAGAAAAAAAGAAAAGAAGGATAAGTAGAAATAAAGCTTTGTAAATAAGGAGACAAAGAGAGGTTGAAGGGAAGGGAGGGGAATAGGGAAGAAAAAGAAATCAAGTTATATCATGTATAGGTACAAATTCTCAATGATGAATATGATCACACACACACACTGTTAAACTTAATAAAAATAAAATTATCATTTTCCTGTTTAAAAAGCCATGGTAGGAAAAGGAAAGGGTAAGAGACCTTGCTTGTGGTGGCTTTGTATAGAAGCTAATTCAGGAGATTAAAAATGTTCTGTCTGCCATGTCCCTAGACTGAAGGGGCACCCTAGTGCTCTATCACACTCCTAGAATCAATCTGACCTGCTTCTGTGAATGCTGTGGGTAAAAGCGCTCTGCCATTGTGATCTTGCTGCCCATGGTGGAATTGCCAGCTATCAATGACACAGTCATGCATTCCCACCCAATGACTCCTATTCTTCTTTGCCACTGGACTCCTATTTCATGGCAGCAGCCCTGACATCACCGCCCACCTCAATTTCTCTGAGGGACCTGATGCTGATAACTCTACTGCTAGTGCTTTGCTCCCTTCTGAGTGAAGCCTGTGTTCTCCAGATATTCTTACAGAACATAGTCAAAGCATTGATTATCAGGCCATATGCAAATGAATCCTAATTTCTCCCGTTGTAGACTTTTCTGATGAGGAAGAAAAATAGAATACAAGAATCAAAGGAAAAAGAAACATTAATGTGAGCTATAGAATAAATTCAAATATGCAACATGTTAAATTACATTAGTCAGGAGCCTGGGGCCCACTACAGAGGTTAAATTACATGTAACCTCTGTAGTGGGCCCCAGGCTCCTGACTAATGTATGAAGCGAAGTTGAAGAAAGACTCAAAGACAGAGTTAAGGAAGAAAATGAGGAATCAAGACAGCCAATTCTGAGGAACCAGCAAAGGTCCTGATTAGTCCAACACACTGATTTTTACTGGTAATCAAACTGGGATAAAGGGAAACTATATGTGCAAGGAAGTGTAGTCATGCAGTTGCTATGGATAATAATACAGGTGAGGTTTGTAAACGGAAAAAAAAAAAAAAACAAAGCATTCTTGAATTAGGAACAGAATAGACAGAATATAGGTTGGAATTAGAACCTTATCTTTCTAGTTAAGAAAATTTGAACTCTGGAAATAGAATTTGAGCAAGAGTCACTCTGATCTCAGCATATAGGTTTTAGCCAGTTTTGTTTCTCAAAAAAAGCCAGTTGTGAGGTTAACTCTTCACAGTTAGTTGCTGTGGGCATAATCACCGAAGCTGTCCTCCACACAGAAGCCAGGCAGTGACTGAACCTGAAATGTGGTATAGCTGCTGTGGCAAGGCACAGTGAACAGACAGCCCACTAAGAGGCCATGCGGTTCCCAGCAGCCAGGGGAACGTGCGTGCGCAGCCTACGGTCTGTGGAGCCGCCTCTTATCACCAAGTGCTCCGGATACTGCATGTCACGCTTTCTGTGGTCAGTTTCAGTCTTGCTTTGCTCTGGGTCATTTCTGCCATCATTCCCGTTCCCAATTGAAAATGTTTATGCAATTGTATGTTGGGAATATTTGAACTGCTGTTTGACTTTCACAAGGATGTGGGTTTCCATTGAGGCTCAAAGGAAACTTGGGTTTGGTACAGAGCAGTGCTGACACTGCTGAGACTTTGGTGCCTCTTCGAGACAGACAATGTGAGTTTTGTGTAATGAAATGGACAGGAGCCTTTCGAGGGGCAGGGTGGAGAACCACGGTTTATAGCAAAATGTCCCCTCATTGTCTCATGTGTCCCATGGTGGGGCTTTAGAAGGCCATTGGACCCTGGTGGTGCTATGCTCACCATTAATACGTTCACAGCTGAGCAAGCAGTAGGAGAGGGGCTTGTTGGAGATGGGTCACTGCACACAGGGTGGGAATATAAATTCTGCCACCGTACCCTGGTCAGATCTACCTTTTAGGTGGACTGAAAGGTGGATCTGATTCCTTTACCTCACTTGTTCAATGGAGCTAAACTCACTGATTCAGTTGAAGCATAAATTTGCCATGAGAAATAAGTGCCCAGCATACTGGCTGGCACTGAGGGAGAGCCCAGCACCAAGCATTCCTGTCTGTTGCCCTTTGAGATACCTCACTAACCTCACTGTCTCGTCCCCATGCCAGCTGGCTCACTGTCCGCTGTGCTGCCTCTGGAGCATGCTGCATTTCCTGCAGAATGCTGTCCACTGGCTAACTCCTTTGTTTCTCTTTTACACTTGACTTGAAAGCTGATTAACTCCTCACCTTTAGCAGGTTAATTCCGTCACACATCTTCATCCTGTTGGACAAGGCATCAGCATCCTAGGTACGTGGGCCTGACGTCTTAGACGCAGTACCAGCCTCCCCTTTGAGCGCAGTGCTGTCCCCTCATTCATCAATGCCAGAAGCAGCCATTCCCTGTTCCTGATAAGCTATCAGCTGTGCAAGAGCACAGAGCATGTTGTATGCTTCTCTATTGCTAGCACTAGCCTGCTGTTCTACATCTTGGCATGAGAGAAAAAATAATTTCATGAAAGGAGCTACCTATCTGTCTTTGCAATGAGGATAACTTTTTTTGATACTTAATTAGGCTCCTTAAGATCATTAATATTACCTATTAAGTTTGTTTGCTGCATTCTTAATTTTAAAACAGAATGTAACTCTTCAGAGTAAATTCTACATTTTCAGTCAAAAGCTGTTGACTAGTGGATGAAAGAAAAAAGTGCTTCAATTAAATGAGCAAAAATTACAATGTATGTACCAGAAAATTTCACTCTGGCTTTAAGTCATAACCAAGTATAACCTAAACCTAGAAAGACAGATAGTAAATGCTAATTTCTGAGAATAACAGAGGAAAAAAATAGTTATTTGATAGCCTGCAGGGTCTGCTTTCTGCCAGGGAGAAACTCGGACAAGCTGCCTCAGTTTCTCCAGGTCTGTTTCCCTCTGTGAAAAGTGACAACCGCGGATGATGGTGTCTAAGGTCTTTTCTATGTCCAAAATATTTAATTTTCAGACACTCAGTGTTTCCAAAGGTAACCTAAAATACTAGGACATTACATTTGTGGGGAATTGACCTATATACCTACATACACATTGTGTTAAAAATTAATTGTGTCTTGACAATTTTCAGAAGAAATAGTCTTTGGCCTAATTAGAATTATTATTTCATCAGAAATTAAAAATGTCTTGCATAGTTCTCTATTGCTTTTTCATTACCTTTGTATGATAGAGTAGGAAGTAAACTTATAGATATGAATTGAAGCCAACACTAAGAGAAATTAGAAAGTAATCTATTCAGTTATCCCCTTTCACAAACAGAGAACAGAAATGCAGGGGCTGTCTCTGGGCGCTCGAAGTTGGGCCAGGGTCACTTGAAGCAGAGCAGTATGAGAATCCAGTTATTCTAATTCTTTCCAGGGTGCTCTCCTCCACACACGAGCCCTTCCTGCACAGAACACAGACTGGCAATATGATTATACTGGAAAGCAGCAGCGAGCACTCACAGACCTCCACAAGCACTTGCTGTGTCTAAGGAGCCCCAGCACCTATATCTGCCTAGCCCATGTTTCTGCAGTGTGCATTCCATGCCTCGCCTGTGTCAGTTCCCTTGCTTGTGGCAGAACCCTGCTTCCTCTTGCTTAAATCAGAATGTGTTTCCAGCTTTTTTCTTCTCTTCAAAACGTTTCCAGTTGTCCTCTCTGTAGCAGTCACTCCCACCAGCAGACAAACGCAATGTTATTTTTCTTTTAAAAATACCTTGTTCTGGGCTGGGGATTTAGCTCAAGTGGAACCCCACCTTCCTTGGAAGCACAAGGGCCTGAGTTTGATCCCTGGTACCACCAAAAAAAGAAAAAAAAAAAAAAAAAAAAAAACCTTGTTCTGATGTATCATTTCTTGTATCCTCTAATGTCCTCTCTTTGACCCTTCTACAGCACAATGTCTTAAAATTGTTTTCAACAGACTGCTTTGTCTGTAATTTCTTTTCTGTCCTAAAATTGCCCCGAACATAACAAATCTGTCCAGGTCAAGGATCTCTGCTTTGCAAAACCAGAGGCCAATTCTCAGTCCTCATTGTACCTGTCCTGTGGCACAATCGAATGTGTCCTGTTGAATGTGGGTAGGACACTGCAGCCCACTGTGGTGATATCGAGAGCCCGGCCTTTGTGGGGTCACTACACCAGGAAGCCACTTTCCAAGTCAGATATGGTCTTAGAAAAGCACAGGTGGAAACTAATGTATGTCATTTAGCAGCTCCATTCCCATGATATGTGAGAATACAAGACAGGCTGGGCCTGGTGGTCAGCTTGATACCTTGAGCAGAGCCTTCTGGGTCTGTCTGAGGCTGAGATTGTGGGGACCGTCCTCCTGGCCCTCTCCTTTGCCCCCTCTCTTTCCCTCACTGCCTCCTGGAGGTCATGGACTGGGGAGCTCTCCTCCCTCCTACTTTTCTGTCATCTCCAGACATCCTCCAACTGCGCGTACATGTCCTGTGGCTCAGTCTTGATCATTTTTGTTATTCACTTCCTAAACTCACTGTCTACCTTATGTGGCCACATGGCTTTACATACCAAGAATATAGCAGCTACAGGACAAGTAATTCTACGTACAACTCTGATGTGTGTCCAGGCTCACACATGGAACTCCAACCTGACACCCTCCTTTACTCACTAGTAGGCACCTCGTTTTTGCTCCTTGTGTACTACATCTCAGCTCAATTTGGGGTTGCTTTGTTCTTCCCATCAGTTGCATCAAACCCTTCGAGTTACCTTTAGTTCATTTCATCTTATACTTCCGCTTCCCTCAAGTCAAAGCCTTATTGGCCCTCGGTGAGAAACAGACACATCCCAGAATACTTAGCGCCACACGCGCTCCATCGCTCAAGTCTGAACCACCATCTTCCCCCAGCTCTGTCGTTATATGAGTGTCAGAATCAGCCTCCTTTCCCTCACCTTGAAGTCCACCTTCAGCCCATCAGAACGACCCTGAAATCAGGCATTACACGTCTTGGTTGAAGCCTTGTGGAATCATCCTGTTTCAATTGCAGTACTAGTCTGTGTCTTTTCAGCCAGTCTTGATCTACAGTCTCCCTGCTCCACGTCACCTCTTCTATGAGTGCATTTTCTCTCCACCTTCCTCCCCCTTCCCGCGTTCCCTCCCTCCTCCGGCTACTCTTCCCTCCCGCCATCTTTCTTTTCTTCTACAATGTTGGGGCAAAAACAATTTCCACATGGCAGGAAAGTTCTCTACCACCACATCACATCCCCGGCATGGCTCCAGGGTGAAGGCAGGGGCTTGTTGCCCACACTGGCCTTGGGGGTGAGATCCTGCGGGCTCTGGCTGGGCTGCACCACACAGCTCCCTCTCGGTGCTTTTTAATCTCTTCACTATCACTCCAGCCCTTGGAGCCAGCTAGTCCCACCTGGTGGGCGGGAACACCCACGCCTCTGGGCACTGCACTGCATTGACTCCTTCTAGAGGATCCTGCTCTGTTGCCTGAATAGTTTGCTCAAATAGCTTCTTTGTATGGAGGTAATTTACTTGTCTGTCTCTTCACAGAACTCATCCATTTCCAGCTTTATTTTTCTGTTATGCTCATAACTTGCCAACATAAAACATCAAGTGTAACGCAGCATTATACTTCTCAGTGTAATATGACTCAGATTCTTAAATTGCTTTTTCCCTCACGAAAATGTTTAGAAACCCCGTGGTGGAAAGAGTCCACCTTTCTCTCCATTGCCGGGTCCTCAGCTCACAGAGCAGGGACTAAAGCGGAAGAGACGCTGTGACTCCCAACCCTGATGGGGTCACACGCCCTGTCCTGGCTCCTGCCGGTGAGGCTTCCCCGAAGCTAACAGGATTAAGGTCACTGGGCATCTGCCTTTAGGAGGACTAGCCGATTAGCTGGGGAGGCCTAATCGCACCGCCGGGCTCTCGCTGTCAGAGGAAGAGGAAGCCAGAGAAATTCGGAGCACGAGGGGTGTCACCCGCGATGCCAGTTGCTGGCTTGCAGAGCTTCAGGGCCATGTGCATGGGCTGAGCACAGCTTGGCAATGCGGACGGTCCCTTGGCAGGCGGCCGGCAAGGAAATGGGAACCTCAGCCCCACGCACCAATCTCAGGAGTCATTTTGTGATCAGATTCTTCTCCCGGGCCATGAGAGGAGACATCAGCTGAACTAACACTTTCATTTCAGCCCCTGAAACTCTGAGAAGAAAACCCCAAGCTCACCTGCCTCAACTCTGATCTACAGGATTAAAATAACAAGTAGGCACTATTTTAAGCTACTGTTTCTAGTAATTTGTTAAGTAGCAAAAGAAAACTAATACAACTTTCAGTAAATATGTATTCAATTAATAGAATTACATTTATCACTGCAGTCTTTGGAATATAATTGGTCTTTTTTAGTATGCCAAGATTGCTGATTTTATATTTACCAGAGAATCCATTTCTGTCTCCCAAAGCACATCTTCTTTGTTGCAGATTTAATGCATTTTTATGTTTGAAGGCATTAAAATAGTTGATAACATTAGAGATCCATTCAGTGCTGGGAAGTATGCATACATTCTATTAAAGTTTTTGTTAGTTATTTATGTGTCTGAGTCTTGAAGTCTAACTTAGGAGGATGGACTTATATTTTAGCCTTTTCTACAATTCCAAGTCAACTACATCCCTCTTTTCCCCCACACTGCTGGTATCAGCAAAGGCTGTTCCACTGTTGCTTTGGGTGATCACAGGTTGAAATGAGGGGGCCTGGCAATGGCGAATGAGAGAGATTTGCCTATCAGGTTAGCGCCTAGGACCTTCTTTTCAAGTTCTCTTTTAATCTGCGCTCTCTGCTAACAGACAAGTGTTACATTTTAATCACACTTTCTTACAGGAGCTCTCTTCCTTTCTGTCGAAAAATAAATTAGGTCTTCTCTTCCATCTGCATATCTTATCATAAAGACTAAGAGATATCTAACTGTTTGATGTTAATTTGATAGGAAATGATATGGAATTTGATAAGAAAATCCTTATTTATTGATAGTTTTATTTTGCATAAAAAACTATAAGGAACTTTTGAGCTATTAAGCAATTAAGAAATATTTCACCTTTGTAGATAAACACAAGTGTCAATTATAGAACTGCCTGAATATATTATATCATATGAAAATACCTAATTAAGCTTTGATATGTTGTAGGTAAATTTTGAATTACATCATTTTCTAGAAAGTGATTCATATCAGTTGGTATCTGCTTATAGAAGAATAATCACTGGGCTGGAGATTTAGCTCAGTCGTTCCAGCGCCTGCCTCACAAGCGCAAGGTACTGAGTTCAATCCTGCAGAACAACATACAATGCTGGGCGTGGTGACTCACACCCATCAGCAATCAATACCACATACCACAGTGCAGGGCATGGTGGCTCATGCCTGTAATCCCAGCACTCAGGAAGCAGAGACAGGAGGATTGTTGAGTTTGAGGCTTGCCTGGGCTACACAGTGAGCTCAGGGCCATCCTGAACTACAAAGCGAGACCCTGTCTCAAAAAAAAAATCATTATTTTGAAATTTAAATAAAAATAAGCTAGAATTGCCGTACTGAGACAGAGGTACCATAAATTATATTTCTTAAATATATTGACAGTATGTGCTTATTCAATTTATAACTAACATTTCTGATAAAATCTTATTCATGATTCTCTTGATTCATTGGCTCTGAGAACAATGTAAATTTTTTCTGCATAACTAATACCACTCAGTGGGAAAATTGCTATATATTAAAAAAAGCTAACATCTCTGCAGAACAGGTATCTATATGGAGTCATCATTTCTTCTGATTAAAGACAAAAGTATCAAGGCTGGGGATTTAGTTCAAGTGGTACCATGCCAACCTTGGATGCACAAAGGCCTGAGTTCGATCTCCAGTACTGAAAAAAAAAAGGGTCAAAAGGTTCAATTCAAAAAATATTACTTATGTGTTTGGTCTGTAATCTGATGTACCTGTCAGTGGGTAAAGGGTAAAAACCATGGAAAAAGGAGCATCAGAGTTCTCACCTCTGACTTCAGTTGTGTTAAACACAAACTGTACTATCTTGCTTTATTTCTTATTTCACAATGATTTTCTTGGAGCCTTACTTTCCTCACTTTTTGCATGGTCTTTCTTTTTGTTTTTTCTGTTTCAGTCATTTTTGGAATAGGTTAAAGGAAACACACTCTTTACTTTTCATGGTAAAATAGTGAAAACATTTTAGGTAGAGAAGAAAAATGCCAATTATGAAAATTAAAGATTTGCAGATAGTATGCAAATCATGCTCAAGGACTAATAAGTTGAAAATAAATTCTACTAAATAAATATTTGAGTAGGGAGAATTTGAATCCAGTTTTCTCCATTTGTAAAAAGAGTTAGAAGAAATGATGTTGGATCTTACCATATCTTCAAATTTCTTAATTCTGCTAATCTATATACTATAGGGGAAAAGCTAACTTCTTTACTACAGTATTATAACCTTGAGAAAAATCTTCAATTCCATATGTTATTGGAATGTGAATCCTATCTGGCTTCTTTTCATGTTCTTGTGTTCTGAACAAAGAAATGGACACAGAGAAAGCAGCAAAGGTATAGATTTAGAGGAGGCTCTGCAGAGGAAAATGAAAGCATTCTGGTGGGAAAGCTCACAGAGGTCCTGGGGTGAGGGGAAAGGGGCCTTTGGTATCCAAAATATCTAGATCAACTTCTCCCTCATGCACCCAGGCATTAGGTCAGTCATGCTATCAAAAGCCACCTGGCCTGGTGCCATCATCAGACTGTTCTACTGAAA
Source organism: Thryonomys swinderianus (assembly GCA_004025085.1). Taxonomy (NCBI): domain Eukaryota; kingdom Metazoa; phylum Chordata; class Mammalia; order Rodentia; family Thryonomyidae; genus Thryonomys; species Thryonomys swinderianus. The sequence goes on along the minus strand of PVIC010000960.1, from coordinate 19,626 downwards.
AACTATCTTGTTTTTGTTTGCTTGCTTGTTTTTAAATTGATTTTATTTGTATGTTTTATATATACATTATGACCACATTCAACATTGAGAGTTTGTACTAGGACATGGCACATCTGGATTCTGTTCTTTTGCCATTCCCCTGACCTCCCTAGTTTTTGTGCCAGATGTCAATGAAGGATTAGGAACAATGTCTTTTGATTGGTTGTGCCACATGCAAATGAACAATTGAAAAAGCATCTTCTGATTGGCCCTACTAATTCAGCTAGATTTAAATGAAGGACTGAAAACAACACTTCTCCTTGGTCCACAGTGCTCAGCCATGATCCTGATATAATTTTTGGTCTTGGGTTCTGCATATTTTCTCCTTTTATGAAACATCTTGCTCAACCTGTTAAGCATAGCTTTTTATGCTCTTTGACACATTTCACGCAGTTAACTGTCTGGTTCATCTGAGCCATCAACTCCTATGTCAAATGTACATTTGTTACAATGTCATTTCTAGAGAAATAAAAATGAAAAGGCCATAATTTTGCATAACAATACATGCTGCTTTGTTTTGTGGCTACATTAAATGCTGCCTTATATATAACTACAGCAAATACAATGTTTAAAAAAATGTTCTGGAAGTTCAAGGCTTTAGAATTATGATGTACAAAACTGGGACAATATTATGGGGTTTATGGGAAGCTGACCTGCATGAAGTGGGAGCAGTGTAAGGAAAATTTCTATTAGTCTCTTTCGCTAAAACAAGCTGCAGAAGACAAAAATATGTTTGAGAACAAGGAGGCGCTAAGGCTGAAAGAGTGAAGATTACGTTTTAGGTGAAAGAATGGCCTAGAGATATGGGGTGAAGTATATAATCCTAAATAGATTTGGAGACATGTTGAGTCTCCTCCTCACACAAAGATGAAGTGCTGCTAGACCCCGTTGAGGCAAGTCCCCGACTGCATCGGGGCTCCTGTGTGCTTTGCTTCTTTTGTCTCAGGCACTATATTAATTTTGGATGATGAATACTACCATTTAACGTTTTCAATTATTAAAGGAGGAAACAAGGTTCCCATCTGAGGGAAACAACGATTTCCCATGGAACGCAAAACACGGCTGAAGCCTTAGTGTGTGAAAGATGCCAGCTTTCAAAGTCCTTCCCAGATTGTCAAACTGCAGGTTTAGGGGAAATGAGAGGTAGGTTTTCAAGAGTCAATTTTGAAACTCTTCTCAAATCATGAGCTGTTCTTGAATCAGGAATTTGAATACAACTCATGTTATCCAACTAATGTACTCAAAACTCTGCTGAAATGTAGTCTCTTCTCAAAAGAAATTTCCTGGCAATGCCTTTGCTTCAACCACAATGCCTGGCAGAAATTACCACTCTCTAAATGGCAGCAAGCCTAGCCAGATGCTCTGTTAGCACTTAGCTTCACAAAAGTGTTGTTATTGTTTACAGATATATCCCTTATCAGACTCTATCCTATCTGAGAACAAGTAGCCATGATCTTAGTTATTTTGCTGCTTTTATTTCCTAGGCCTGATAAGAAGGAAAAGAATGGTCAATACACATAAACATAGTCCCCCCAACAACTACGTAAGACACTCTAATTCATATGTAAGGGCTTAGCTTCCCAGGATATGCTATCTGATTTGCTGTTTTTTAATGGAAATTTATTTGATTTGAGATGAAGTTTTAATAACTTCTAGAAACCTTGGATGCTTATCAAACCTCCATGAAATCTTCAGAAATTCACCTATCACCTAATTGATATGTCATAAATCCCAAATCCCTAATGTACTTTTCATTGCTCAATACACACCCTGATAGTCTAAATCTCAAAGCTGACTTTATTAAGGACTTTTAAGAACTTATTTCCAATCTTATGTTTTATTTTTTCCCTATGATTAACTTAGAAAAAACAAGCACATTATTAGAATTTCTAGAAAGATACTAGAAGAGTTAAATTCTTAATAGTAAGCACAATAAACTATTTACATTTTAGATAATAAAAATAAGGCCTATGAAGTGATGAAAATGTAATTCTCTCCCTTGAAATGACTAGTGTACTTTCAGGTGTGACAGAGTATTAATGTTTATAAAACTAAGAATACAGGAATTTCAGATGAGGTTGTTACTCTATTAGATTTACAGCCAAGGTTGCACGATAGGTCAGCCATGCATTAGCGTGCTTTGGCAGTTATTCCTGGAAGCCCTGTGATTCTTTACTCCTGATGAAATTTTTATTTAATATGAGCAGTATTTATTATACTAGCCAAGAAAAGATTCATGAGAAAATCTGAAACAGTACTAAACTAAGACTAGACATTCCATTCTAATTGATCATTAGGAAAGACATTCTGACACATTGGGATTAGAGAGACACCTCTTCAGTTTCAGGTTCTCCACACAGCAGTTAGTAAGTTACTGGACTCCTGAAGACTCAGTATCTTGATCTGTAAATTTGAAAAGTGCTGTCATGCTTGCAGGATTGCTGTGAACATGAAAGGTCCACAGAAATAATCTTCAATAAACTTTAGATGCTATCGTACTCTATTGTTTTACATTCTCCACCTCCCATTTTCTTTCCATTTTTTGAACTATAGTTCTTATTTCCTTTTTTTTTTTTTTCTTTTTTTGAGACTGGGTCTCACTTTGTAGTGCAGGCTGGTCTTGAGCTCACTATGTAGCCCAGGCAAGCCTCAAACTCAGCAGTCCTCCTGCCTCTGCCTCCTGAGTGCTGGGATTTCAGGCATGAAGAAGCATCCACCATCCCCGGCATTATTTCCTTTTATACTTAACATATTTCATACTTTTCTTTCTTCCTCTGTATGCTCGATGGTGGTCTCGTTATTGACTGCTACCCTGTAACAAAACTGGAATTTAAATAAGATACTAAACTGAAAAATAGAGACTTATACTTCTATTTCTGTGCAATTCCTTCATTACAAGGAACCTCCATCTGTCTCTGTGTCTCGACCTGTTTCCTCTCCCCTTTTACTTGCATCTGTGCTCTTGTTAATTGGGAATCAATACATAATTTCAGGAGTAAATTCAAGACACCTATTCCCTGACCTGCTCAACATATTTAATAATAATGTATTATTTTGGGAAATTTTCAAGAGTTTTCAGTGTTACCACCACATACATTCACAAAGCTAAGTATGTGTTGTAGTGTATATGCTAATTAGGAATACATAGTCATATATATGTCCATGTAAATGCTTCTAAACAGTTTCCTGTATCACATAAATATGTACAACTAATCCAAATGAAAAGAACCAAAAACATATAAAGCATAAAGAAAGTTAAAAATCATTCAACCATGATTAAAAGATATTCTGAGCTACACTTTGGCAAGTTTCAGTTTTGTGTTCAAATTTTGGCATGTATTTATTACATCACAAGCCAAAATCATGCCATGAAAAGAAATACAATAAATGAAAGGAAACCATAGACCGAAGGTTTCAATGATGGGGACAGCCTTGATTTCAGTGAATGGAGATCATCAATCAGAATTGTGAACTTGGCATTTTAGCTCCTCTGTTCTAGGATCAAGGAACGTCTAGGGAAGGGGTGGCTAACCTTTTAGACAAGGGTGACCAAACTATACCCCAAACCCACTTATTTATTGCAAAGTGGCAATAAATAACTGCCATTAAAACTGGATGCTGAGGTTTTAGTTTAGAAAAAGCAACACTTTTGTTTAGAAGAAAAGCCAACAGCATGCATGCCATATGTTTGGTACCACTGGTCTAGGGCATTTCCTTTTCCCCTCAGCAAAGCTATGGCCTATTTCATGCAGACAGGAATTGTCCTGAATCTGATTTCCCCATGGCTGCTGGATCAGAAAGATGTTTCTAAATTGCATCTTCTTTCTCTCTCCATTACAGAAATATTGTCAGCTAATCTTCTAGCCAGACAAAATCCACAGGAAGTTGGTCAAAACCTCATGTACTTGAGGTTATGGTAATGACACAGAACCACTGGGCCAAGTGAATTTGAGATATTGTATTTTATTTTTGGTAGATTGTTCTACAAAAACTCCAGTTACACTAGAAAACTAATACAGCAATTCACATTTTTTGATTTAATGATACACTGTGTTCTCTAAGTATATTTTGAAATTTATCATCAAATGTTTTATCTAATGTAACTGGGATTATACCTTTTAAAATTTATTATTTGGTAATTTCATTATCTAAATCTATGATATAAAACTGTCCAGAGGGCAGAGATTTAGCTCAGTGGTTCCAGCACCTGCCTTGCAAGAGCAAGGTCCTGAGTTCCATCCCTGGTAACCACATACAACAATGTTGCATTTAGTGATTCACGCCCACCAGCAATCAATACTACATACCACAGTGCCAAGCGTGGTGGCTCACACCTGTAATCCCAGCACTCGGGAGGCAGAAGCAGGAGGATTGCTGAGTTTGAGGCTTGCCTGGGCTACATTGTGAGCTCAGGATCAGCTTGAACTACAAAGCAAGACCCTGTCTCCAAAATCAATCAATCAATCAATCAATCAATGAAACTGCACTTGTAAGATGTTGATCTAATTTTTCACTACAAAACCACCATGATTCTGGGGAAAAAGGTATTGTGTAAACCTCTCCCCAGCTGGAGTATGAAGAAAACAAAAAGATGTAAATTTGAGCTATAATAAATATCACCAAATGGTATATTTATGTAAAGACTTGTTTCCAAGAATTATAGGTACACTGGAAAACCATGAGTTTCTGGAAAGAAAGTGTATGGTTAGCTCTTCAAATGTTAGCTTTATAAAAGACAGTGGAACAAAAAATATCAGACACCTTAACTAACTCTGCTATTTTCTCAGTTTTAGGCCTGTACAGTTGGTCATGTGGTCAAATATAAAATGAGTAAAAATAAAAGGCCTTTGATCTTCTAAATCTTTAACTGTAAGCTTGAGATATAAGCCAAGATTTAATAGCAGTTTCTTTTTGGTTTATAGGTAATTCTTAATAGTTCAAAAGATGTCAGTGATAAAAAAAATAAAAATGTGAGTTTGGATTTTACTGAGTTTAGTGTGCTGCAGTAAAGTGTTTATTCCTGGAGATTCCTGAAGGAAAACCAGAGTACCTGTATCAAAACATTTCAGAGATAAGCACAAAAATTCTGAGGTGAAAACAATCATAATTTAAGATGATATGTTTATGAGAGAACATAAGATGAGAATGCTGAGTAGTGTATCTTAAGAGCATCTCTAGATATTATTCCCATTTCCAGATGATGAAAAGAGGGAAAAGGAACGTGATATTAGTTGCTTGGAATTCAGAAACCATGAGGTAAATTCTTAGATCAAGGTGTTGTCTGTCAGGAGTGGGGAAGGAGAGGCTGAGCAATCATTCAAATCCACAAGGCTCTTCAATAGCAAGACTGACACACAAGAGCCATGCCACATTTTCTTTAGTAAGGTGATAGGAATTTTTAATTGATTTTTCCCATATGTTAGGTCATAGCAGTAAGATACCAGCTAGTAGATGAGGAGCATAAAGGAGACCAATGACCCCCAGGAATCACCATCACAGTCTCCACCCTAGGGAACCAGTCCCATCAATGTGAGGTCCCTCGGGAGAACTGCTTTGCTTTTGGGGTTATGAGTTGAGAACTTCAGTTTTGCCTGTTTCCCCCAGCTGTATGACTTTTAGGGTTCAGCAGGGGTGAATCCACATGCAGCCCTTAGTTTAGGCTCCACTAGTACCCCTGTAGAAGGCAGCACCCCCAGTAGAGGAATCATAGGGTTCCCAAATTCTCAAGCAGTTTATAGAACAGGTTCTTATGTCACCTGAGACAGAGATGGAGCCAATATTTTTAGCAAATATTACTGTCTATAGACTTTCCTCTCTTGTGCCATCAGATTTTGTTTCAGAAAACTCTAAAGTAAAATCTTTAATATCTGTCCTATCACAATTTGTGTCTAGATGTCCCCCTAAAGCTTCATGTGGTCATAGGTGGGGTGTTTTAGAGGCGCTGGATCTAGAGTGTATGACCCTAGCATCAAGGCTGTGTGATCTCTAAATTGTTTTGGTGTAGTTCTGGGCTGGATGAAGGTGACCCACTGTGGGTGTGAGTGCTACCCCCAAGGGAATGTAGCCAGGATAAAACACAAGAGAAACACACAGGGTTGCTTCTGTCATTGCTTACTGCTTCTTCACTACTTTATGGCCTTGCTGCCTTGAAGTGTTTCTGCCCACCATGAACTGTTTCTCCTCTTTGATGCTCCTCTGCCATGCTTCCCTAGCTTGGAGCCAATCCGCTATGGACTGAAAGCTCTACAAACTGTGAGCTCAATAAATTTTCTTCCCTCTTATTTTGATGGAAATAAGCAGTAATTATCACTTCACTTCTGCCCCTTTAGTCTGTCAGTGGCACCAATGATTATTTTACTTTGCAGAAAGTCAGTGTCTTCTGGCACCCAAATCCACAACAAGGAATTTGCAGTGTGGCTTAAGTATCCAAAGGCTGGAATCTTCTCCTGTCTGGGGACACTTTAGTTAGTAATTTCTGCTGCCAACTAGCAAACTGCTACACCTTGGGGACCTCCAGCAGCCACATGTCCATTATTCACAGCTACTGTGAGGCACGCGAGCCATTCTTAGCACTGGAGAGCTGGTGCTTTGCACCCGCACGAGGTGATGTCACAGATGACATTTCAAGGGCTGCCCAGGGGTGGAGCTCCATGCTGGGGTGTGTTCGTAGCATGCGTAAGGTCTCGGGTTCAGTCTGCAGCCCTGCATCATCTGTCTTCAAGCTGCTTCTTGGCTGTGGCCCAATTAACCTCTTGGTTGAGGATCTATGATTGAGGATCACACCTCGCTGTCTTCTCCACATCCCTTCAGATGCAGGAGCGACCCATGCTCTTCCCCAGAATCAGCCACCATGGCTGCATGCACCTGCAAGGTCAGCTGAAGAATCTGCTTCTCCCTGCCCCCCATTGTTTAGGGCTCTCCAGGGAAACGGAGGTCTTCCCAACAGTCTAGCAGAAAGAATCTTACAGAGGTGCGACCCACAGTGTGGGGACAGACTTCAGTGTGGTTCCAGAACCTGAGAACTATGCCCATACTACTTAATGTATTCCCCTATATTTCTCCCATGAGTGTTTTGCTGGAAACTACATGTGTCCTGAAAGTTTTCAAACATATGAAAGTACTTGGACTCTCAGTGACATTTTTAAGGTCTAGAAAACATGTACTTTCCACCCTCTGAATTCTGTGAGAATACCATTTCACTTGATGTGTATCAGCCTTGTTTTTCATTCCTTATCTTTATTTTGTCATTGCACAGTAAATAAAGTTATAATTTGGTCCATTATACGTGTATTCTTATCCTGAGGTCCTGTTTGTGATAAAAGGCATTTTTGATCTTCACAAATGGTTTCCCTTACAATCTTTCTATCTGTTATTTCCTCAAAGAAAAAAAAAAGAGAGTGAGAGTTAGCGTGAGCAACTGTGGTGTTCAGAATAACAAAGATGGGCTTTGAGAGGCCTGCCTGGATTGACTTCAAGAGCAGAAACAAAACATTATTTATGAAGCCTGCCTGGCCACAATTTTCCAATGGCCATTTCTATTTCCTGTCTCTTTCCTTTCTCAGCATACACATTTAATGAAAACATTATGGAACAAAACCCAAAAGCAATCTGATGCCAAAGCATACTTAAGTACCGCTTAGCATGATGAAAAATACTGTAAGAACACATCATTGTGACTGGGATATTAATGGAACTAGCCAGGGCCTCCCAGGGCTTGTAGTGGAGAATTCTGTACACCACATAAACGAAGCTGGGCCCTTTATCCTTGTGCAAACCATACCCTTATCCAATGCTATGCTAAACCTTTCCATTTTTCATCAGGCCATGGAGATTCTTCTTGAAGGCTGTTTCCCTGAGGAAACTATCGTGATAGCTGCAGTGATGATGTGACCAGTGTTACTGCACAGTTCACCACTGGCATTAGCAAGATGATAATCCAAGAATATTTCCTGATTTCTGTTTAAATATAAGACACAGAGTGCAAAGCAGCCAGTATAATCAAATGAAGTTTGCTAATGACAGCACAGCTTCAGCTGTAAATCTTACTGTAGTGGGAGTTACAGTAGTTGAACATGCTTCAGTGAAGTGACCCTTATGTTATAGGATAATGTTTTTACCTATTCTGTGAAAAATGACTGAAAGATGTCTTTGGAAGTACATGATTCAAACCAAGCACACTGGAAAGTGGGTCAAAAGATTAATAGAAACCAGGTCAGAGTCTTAGCAAGGCATCACCAAGACTCTGTTTACAAGGTATCAAAAAAAATTTTTGCTTCTCCCCAAATAGACTCACGTGGCAAAACAGCTATGCATAGGTTAGTGCTCCGTATTCTAGCTGAATCTAATTTATTACATGGAGCTCTGGGTTACATTGGCATCTCCTGCTACATACAGCCCTTGATAACACCAACACCCTCAGACTCGTGGACATCACTGAGTCAGGTGGTGGGGTAGAGGGTTGGTGGGGTGGTAGGGTGGCCCACAGGAACTTTGAGCTCTGGCTCCTACACACTTCATTGGTTTTGAAAGGGAACTTAAGCTTTAGCTTGAAGCCAACTCCCCTGCCTCAAACTCTAGACTCTTTATCGTATTTTCTGTTTTTGATTTATCATTCACTGAGCAGCTGCTGTTACTCCTTTCTCTTAGAACACATAGATCCAAATGCCAAAGCCACATTTTCTGGAGAAAGCACTGATCCTGGTGACTTAGTAAATGGGCTTGAAGTGCTTGTGACTCAACAAATCTCTTTGATTTGTCAGGTTTGGTGTTGCTAGAGGGCACGTACAGGGAACCTGTCTCTCTCCGTGTGTGTGTGTGTGTGTCTGTCTGTCTGTCTGTCTATCTCTCTTTCAGTCTATTTTGCAATAGGAAGCAGTAATATTGGGACCTAGGCAGCTCTCAACCCAGATGCTCCCAGTGTGGTCTCTCTGCTCTTCAGTGAAGGGAGTGTGAACCCTTGTATCACTCTCCCAGTCTGAACCCCAACATTCTGATGCTAATGCCATATTCTTAGAGAATCTTTCCCTAACTGCAGTGAGCTAACCAGATGCATTCTCCTAAGTTCTTTTTCAACTCACAGGAAGTTTCCAATTTAAAAGTGCATAAAATGTTTGCTTTGTGGATACACATGCTTCTACCTCACAGAACTGCACATTATAAGGGAAGTTGACGTGTCTTGACTTTAAATTTAATTTCCATCTCCTTTATAAAAATATGTCCAATCTAGTAATCAACATAGCCTTTTATTTAGGACTTTGTTGTTACTTTTCAAAAGTAGAAGCCTTGAGCCTAATTAATAAACATCCTGTGAATTTTAAGGAATCTGAGCAGATTGTAGCCCAAAGTACACAGGGATGGAGATTCAGCCCTTTAACATAGCCTTGGAAAACCCAGTAAGCTACCTGTCCTGACATCATTTGATCGAATTCATACTACATTTGAGAGTAGCAATGGCTAACAATTAAAAGCCCTTAACATCCAAACTGGCTTTGACTTGTCTAATACCATAATGATTCCACGGTTGTTCACATCTTGTGTTATTTACATATTTGTTCATTTTGTTTTCTTTTGCGTCACTGAGTGATGAGGGCGGGAAGACTGTATCTTTGAGGCCAAACCTGAGATACCCTATTCCTCTCTAAAGTGAGAGACTGTGTGGAGAGGAACAGTGTCCACTGAAGTGAGAGCAGATATGCACACAGTGTGAGACATAAGAGACAAACATGTAGCTGGGCCTGGTGTAGACTGTGCATGAAAAATTTTAATTCTCTTTTTAATATTAGGCTCTGACACTTCAACTCAATGTGTACTGTGTTTCAGTCAAACTGTGTGGTTTCAGATAGGGTAGTGCTATTAGACTATCTCAAGCAGATGTCTAAAGAACTATGGATTGATTCAATCATCATGGTTTTGCAGAGAAGGTAAATGCAACTGGGGTATGAATGTTCAAAGATTAAAGATCGGGAACTTGGAGACACTCAATAAACAGAAAACATTTTGAACAGTGAATAGGGGTGAGGTCTTTGAGCACAACTTTAATGACTGATGCTTACTTAAAACCTTGCACATAAAAGACACAAAAACTAGAATTTGAATTTAAGTCTACTCTCCTATACATGATTATTTTCTTTTACATTTTGCCATCTCCAATGTATTAATTATTCACAGTTTTACATTGCTTCATGTATATTTAAGACATAAAATTCATACACACACACACACGTACACACGCACATGCACACACCCTTCAGTCTGCCTGTAGCCCATTTAAGATGTAGGGTAAGAAAACTGTTGCATATTATTTGTATTTAAGGGGCAGTGAGTTATGGTCAGAATAAACAATTTTTAAATACGCTAACTTTTGTGATTTTAAATGTAGATATCAGCACATATCATTATAAAATAGGGCTTCATGTTCTTTTGACCTTAATTATCTAAATGGTGGGTTTTACTCTGACATTACTTCATGTCACCATATTTTCAAATGCCATAGTTATTTCTTTTAAATAATAAGACAAATTATTTTTTAAATGACAGATCAGATACATAGCTAACAAGCTGTCCAGTTTGAAATGTTGTTGGAAATATATTAGTAGAATTCTGGGATAATTCTGCCTTAACACTAATTTATATAGATTTTGACAGCTTTTCTACTTATTCTGATGTTGCAGTAAAACTCATAAACTGCATGCTAGTGCTGTTGGGAAAGAAAGGCCAGAGCATATCCCTTGGCTGACACATTCTATGCATTGCTAGACTATCTAGTAATGTGAGATATAACAGAAGTACAATGTTCCACTTGTTTATCTTTCGATGTGTTCTTGCCTTAACCTTCTAGTTTCTTTTTTTAAAAAAATTCATTATCGGTACAATTTATATACATCTCACAATGACACATAACATCGGGGAATTTGTACTAATATACGACACAAGTTAATTCTCATTTTTACTCATATCCCTACCCACACTCCTCTCCCACCTCCTATATACATGCTCTTTTATTTTCTTTCAGAATCATATTTATTCCTTTCCCTCATTACATTCCCACACCAAATTTCCTCTGGAAACTTCCCATTCTACAAAAACTGTCATACTTTCTAGAGCTTAATCTTCTAGTTTCTTAATGTGTTTTAGAATTTGTTGACTTGTACATGGAGAATGTTGCCTCGTATCTGACTCATTAGTTGCTAAGAAGACCCTGTCCTCCTATTATTTATAACTGTACACTGTGAGGGAGACTGTGGGTCCACAAAGCCTACCCTTTACTTTCTGTCAGTTCCCTCCTGACTTCCCTGCTGTCCTTCCCTATTACATTATTTATACACAAGGATGAAACCTGCAAATGCCTTCTGTTCTCTATTTTTTTTTTATGCCTTGGGTTAGGTTATTGTCAGCTTGAATAAAAAATGCCTGGTTGATTGGTGAAAATAGTTTTGGGCGTGGGCAGCTCTGGGAGATGGACTTACCGAAGGAGGAAGTCCCTGGCCGTGGGCAGCACTAGCCAATGAGCTTGGAGCCTGGACGGAATAAAAGGGGCAAGGTGAAGGAAGGCTTGCCTGCTCCTGAGGAGCTCTGGTCTTCTCCTCCATCAGCATCTGTTTTCTGGTGCAGATCTATGGTTTCCCAAACTCACACAGGACCCCAGTGAGCTTCAGGCCTCCAACTTTTGACTGCATCCCTTGGGTGTCCAGCACACAGGCATCCCTTCGACACTCTTCTGCACATGGGCCCTGCAGGTGGCCGCTGCAACTTTATCTTGTGAATCTTTCGCACTTCATACTGTCTCCTCTTCCAGTGAGCCCCAACTCACACATGTGGCCCCAAACAAACTGGATAACTCTACTGAAAACAAACTAGTTCCAAACCTCTCAGCTCTGCATGCTCAATTCATTGATACAGAGAATATTTCCTTCCATTTTCTGCATCAGTGCACTAATGTGTCTCTGCAGAAGAATCGCTGACCTTTGATGCTGTCCTCCCACTAACTCACCAACGCAGGCTCATCTGTGCACAGTGGAACTGACTTTGCATCAGTCCGCACCTAAAAGCCTCTTCAGTGGCTCTCTGTGGTCCATTTGTACGGCCACGAAGCCTGAAGGATGCTTTCAGTGCTCTCAAGATATGCAACCTTCTCGGCCTTTCCTTCTTGTCTAGGGCTGCTTTTTCCTAGGGCATCCGTAAGCGGTGATGGCCTTGCACCTCTCACCAAAACAACCGTTTTCTCATCCTTGGCTTTGTTCATATTTTGCAGTTGGCATGAGCTGCTTCAGAGTCTATTTTCATGTTCTTCAGCCATGTCCAGTGAAGATTCTTCATCGCTGCGTCTCTCAGCTTCTTGTTCTTTTCTGCGAATTCCTTCTTGCTAGGAGTAGCTCCTATTTTTCCTTTTTGTTTGTTTCTCTGTTAGATTCTATTGTCTAAGCAGCAGGGAAATCATCATACACTTACTACGTAGCACAGCACCCAGAAGGTAGATGCTTCTTCATGATCATAGGTTATATGAATGGAGGAATGAAATGTGCTGGGAGGTAGCAAGTAGAGTCATCTGGGGATATTTTAATTGAAAAACTGCTATAGAGAATAAGCAATAACCCAGTGAGGTTTTCCTAAATTATCAGCATATTAACGCGCTTATCAGAAGAATTAATGCTACCAAAGGAATTACATCAGAGCATGATTTACCTCCAGCCCTGGGATCCACGCTTATTTCCTCAGCATAAGCCTCACTGTGCAGGCGCTGCTTCTGTGTTTCTTGGCCAGAAAGATGTGAATGTAGCATTTGACCTCTCATTTGGCCTTGCTGTACACAGGCACAAACTAAGGGCCATGGAATTTCAATGAGGATTGAAATGCCCCCAAACCAGTAAGTGGCAGAACTGCTAATCAAGATGTAAGTACAAAGCTTAAATTCCTGCTTTTGCAATTGGAGTGCAAAAATTTTCCCCAAACTGGTCATTCTACCTAATTTGTTATTTTTAGAAATATGAGTACAAGTTTTAACACAATATAATATCAGTTACCAAGTTATATGAGCCCACATGGCCTAATTATGGCTAAATAACACTTTACAGTCAAATAAAATATAGTTCCACTTCCCTGTGATGTGCTTCCACTAAACTTGAACTATTTACATCATTTGATTCTTTTTCTATAACACCTACAGCACTGGTAATAGTTACAAATAATTTGTGTTGATACTTAAGGCCTTTTTACCCCCATCAGTATCACTTTAAATTGAGTTAGTTTGCATTTCATTTTTTAAAATTAAAACAAATCTTTAACTGGCTTGGGGATATAGCTCTTCTCTAACAAGATTTGATCCCCAAAACTTCCAAAAAAAACAACAATCCATGAAAAAACCTGAAACATGAAAACTGTACAAATTTGTTATTTCAATACATATGCACACTGAGTAAAGTTCCCATCAGAGTAAGCATATGAACAAAGTTATCTCCTGATTCATTATTTCTTTTTTTAAAACTGTTTTATGTTTTAGCATTAAACACTTTTTATACTAAGTTAAACTAAATTAGAATCAGGTGCTATATAGAAAGATAATGGTACGTATTAAAGGGGGAACCCAGTGTTATTTCAATTTATGTACACATTTTATAATATTTAAATCAGGTTAAATATTTCCTTACTCATTATAAAATCATGTGGTGCTCATCTTTCTATGCCTGGTTTATGTCACTTAGCGTGTCGAGCTCCTGTTCTGTCCACAGTGTTGTGAACAATAGGACTGTTATTTTTATGGCTCCATAATATTTCATTTGTGGATATACATCACTTTTTCTTCATTGATTTTTCACTTGATGGACACTTAGGTTGTTTACATTTCTTGGTTATTATGGAGAGTGTATAATAACCTGGGTGCAAGATGATTTTTCAACAGACTGATTCCCTTTCTTGTGGTTGTACGTGCACTACTGGGCAGTCTTATAGTTTTATTCTTTCCTTTTGAGAAACTTCCATACTTTTTTCCATAAGTGGGTCTACTATTTGACTTCCTCACCTTCTGCGTGCAAATAGTCTCATTCTCATCTTTTCCAGAATATGCTACCTTTTGTCTATTTGATCATCACCATTCTACCTGGAGTGAGGTAATATTCCTTTGGGGTTTAGCATAATTTTTGTTGTGTTCAGTGAGTTTTAGTATGTTGTGCTTCTCTTTCCCTTTGTTTCAGGAAAACTGCAGATTTCCTATTTGATTTTTTATTGTTCCATAGATTTTTCAAGAGGAATTGATTTAATTTTCCTGTGTTTATATGGTTTCCAGAGTTTTTCTTGTTGTTGATTTATAGTTTTACTTTGTTATGACCTGAAAAAATATTTTTATATGATTTAAATATTTTAAAGAGTTTTCAACTCTAATCTTTTGCCCAACATGCATCCTATCTATTTGGGACATGTTCTGTATACTGCTGCTAGGAGCCTACCTTAGTAGGTACTGGATGGAAGATTGTGTAGATGTCTGCTCTTGTCATTTGGTCTAAGGTCCAGTTTGACTCTGCTGAGTCTTTGTTGATTTTCTGTCCATTGCTGACGGCAGGGTGTGAATGTCCACAACTATTCTTATATTTGGGTTTATCTTTCCCATATTAATACTTGCTTTATGTATTTGAGCATTCTAATATTGAATACATACAAATTTAGAATTATTGTTTCTTCTTGTTCAGCTGAACCTGATAGAGTGACATTCCTTTCTTTTCCTTTCTCTTTCTCTCTTTCTCTTTCTCTCTTTCTCTCTCTTTCTCTCTTTCTCTCTTTCTCTCTTTCTCTCTTTCTCTCTCTTTCTTTCTTTCTTTCTTTCTTTCTTTCTTTCTTTCTTTCTTTCTTTCTTTCTTTCTTTCTTTCTTTCTTTCTTTCTTTCTTTCTTTCCTTTCTTTCTTTCTTTTCTGCTTTTGATTTAATATCTCCTTCAACTACTATAAACAAGGCTAGCCCTTCTTTCCTTTGGATCTCATCTGCAAGGGCCAGATGAGTGGATAACCACCTCCACTGAGCACTGTGCGGTCAAGTGCATGGGAATGTTTTACATATCATCTGCTTCCTTTTCTTTTCATTGCTTTGGGAATCCTATGGTTATATTATTGTTCCAGAAAACTTGGTTGCATTGAATCTGGTGATTTTGATTCATGCACCTGCATAACTGTAGCCTTCTCTAAGTTTGGGAAACCTTCTCTTCGAATATACTTTCTACTTCTTTGATATATTTACACCTTTCTTTAACTTCCATAGCCCAAATGTATGTCTTTAAAAGTACTATCCCAATTTCCCTTATACTTTTCATTCCTCTTACTATTTATTCTTTTGATATTTTCAACTAAATTTCAAGCTAAATAATGCTTCTTCTGCTTGATATCCTCTGCTAATAATACTTTCCACCATGTTCTTGAATTTCCTCAGTGTACTTTTTTAGCTCAAGGATATCTGGTTGATAGTTTACATTGCTTTAGTTTTGCTATCTACTGTGCCCAAGAGAGCACTGAATCATTTCTATTTTCTCACACGTTGAAGTGTTCTCGAACTTGCTATTTTGAATGACTCCACTTGAGAGTTCATTTACATGAATGGCCATAGTCTCAGTTCCTGGAATTCTGGTTTATTCATTAAGTGAAGTCCTTGTGCTCTGAAATACCCTGATGCTTGTTTGTATGTGAAACTGTCTGAACTCTAAATGATTTGCTGTTTATTTTAGTCGTCATAATCTAAATTTTAATGTTTAGATGTAAAATATACCTTAAAACTTTCCATGTTCAGAGGTGGGACCTTAATGAGATTATTTTTTTTTGCTGCCATGATTGAAAAGTCATGGCAAACTCAGGATATGGTGCCCACTAGAAGTGTTTGGATTTTGGTAGTTTAACCTTGGGGTGTGTATCTGGTCACTGGTCTACTGTTCACGGTCACGGGCGCCCTTCTTTCCACTGTGTTTCCTGGTTCCTGTGAGGTGAGCTGTTTGCTCTAGCCAGGCCCTTCTGCCGGAGCTTTCTGCCTTACAACACATGACCTTGGACTGAAACCTGCAAAGCTGTAACCAAAAGAAAGTTTGCTTCCTTTAAGCTGTTTGTTCCATATTTGTTTATAGCAATGAAAAGCTGATCAGGATGCTGCATGTTTATACAATTCAGAATTGTTTTCTCTTTGTTTCTGTACTTTAATTTGTTTTATTGTGTTTGTCATACCCAATAAAGCTACCCATTATAAGATTAAGTTCTTAGTTTTTTGTGTTTTCCTTATTCTTTTTTGCTTCTTTTCTTCTTCTTTATTCTTTTTTGCTTCTTCCTCCCCTTTCCATCCTTAGATAACATGTATACCTGCAAAAGATCAAATGCATGGTTCTTGTATGAGAAATTTTTCAGAAATCCTAAGTAGACCAACGATTTTGTCAGAACCTGCAGGCCCTTCTCTCATTTCAGCACATGAGGACACTGAATCCATACGGATCGCAAACCAGTTGCTGGTATGCTGCCACTGCTGTAGCCCCAGATACAGCCCAAGCCCAGAGTTGTCCCAAGTTGTCAATAATTGGCTCGCAGTTTTGAATGAATGTAGGAGAACACAGTATAGTCTATTGCATACAAGGCTCCCCTTGGCCCAGGACATCCCCAGATACTTACTCGTCACTGGCCTGGGATCACAGGATTCTGGCTGGCTCTGGGTTTTCTCAGGCCAGGGATACTGCTGGCTTCTATGTGATGACTTAGTACTTACCTTGAGTGGCCATTATAGTGTTTTTTCTGTGTTGTGTGCTGTCTGAAGTTTGGAGAGAAGTGGTGCAGGCAGCTTCATATTTAAGGACAACAAGCCTGGGTCACATTCACAGCCCATAGCTCTATAAGACTATCAAAGAGTGCTGGGCATGGTGGCTCACACCTGTTATCCCAGCACTTGCTTGGGAGGCAGAAGATGGAAGATTGCTGAGTTCGAGGCTTGCCTGGGCTACCTAGTGAGCTCGAGGCCAGCCTGAACTACAAAGCGAGACCCTGTCTCAGAAAACAAACAAACAAACACTATCGAAGAGTGAGGGCAGTACTAAGGTCCTTGCTGTGGTGGGCTGGCTGGTGCTGAAGCAGCTTGGTAACCAAAGACTGCTGGCTGCAAATGCCCATCGGTGATTCTAGCTGATCTAAAGTGCTCTGACTAGAGTCTCGCTCTTTGTTTTAGTCTCTGCCCTTCACACAGGAAGTGTCGCTTCCCATGTTGCTACTCTTTGGAATTGGAACAAGTGTGACAAGAGACAGCTTTTCTTGTTCTACCTTTTTCTGTGCATCTGTTCTTACTATTGTACTAAAGCCATACACAGTAGCCTTTCAGTAGGCTTTGTCACTTCTTGTGAAGGTAGATTGTGCCCAGCTATACAAAGTTGTGTCTCTGTGGATAAGGATGACTGGAGGGTTTCAATCAGCAGCTGTCCTGCTCAGCCCCATGTATCTGGATGTTGAATGCAGGGTAGAGAATATATGAGATATGTCAATGGACTATTGTCCAAGACTTCTGGAGAGACATAGATGTAAGATATATAAAGACACAGGTGACTTTTTACATTGAATCTCTGTCCATTCAGAGTAAAATAAATGTAGAATTATTAGGGTTGCATTGTTTTGCCTAACTACACACACATGCACACACACGTGCGCACGCACACACACACACACAATTAGTATAGCTCAATCATTATTATATCTGGACAGAAAGCTTTATTTGTCTTATTTCTTTATCATTACACTTTCTCAAATCTCTCTAGTCCTTACTTCATCCTTACTTCATTGTGTTTTTCTTCTAGGACATATCTCCCTGCTTAGAAAGATATTGGGACTTCCCCAGAATAATTGTTCGAAAAGTCTTACTAAGTAGGCAGGTTCATTCAGTTAAAGTAAAGTGGGCTGTATTTCACTGGAATAGGTGGTGTTCTAGGATTCTGAAGCAGAGATAATTGCATCCACAGGTCATGCTGCTTTTATTTATAGTTTTATTAAATTGTATTGCTTATTACCATGTTCAAGGCTATAACCCACTCATCTTATTTTCTTTTTCCTTTTCTCATAAGGAATCATCCATTTCTAACTTCTCATTCACAGGTTGTTTTATATTCCTCTTTTTTAGTTTATATAGTGATTCCTTCTACTTTGTGGAGTTTTTATGTAGAAGTCCTAGAGAGCTATTGCACAAACTCTTTGTACTCCTGGCATGGTGGAGGCATGCTGTTCATTGCATGGCAGCCAGGAGACAGGCAGAGAAACAGGGAATCTGGGGACAAGAACACGCCCTTGCAGGTGACACCTCCACTGACCGGTCACTTTCAGCAAGGTCTCCTCTGAATAAAAGGTGTGGGAGACATTTTAGATCTGAACCATGACAGACAGCTTTGATATTGTAAAGGCCACAATGATCTTATGAATTTAGAGCCAGGTTACTCAGGTGATGGGAATTATATGTTACTTTAAACACTACTCTGGTGATGTGTTTGGCAGATTTTTATGTTAATATGTCGCTATTTTATTCCTTATAAAATTTAACTCAAACTAGTAAAAATTTACAAGGAAATCGATTTCAAAAATCAAAATTTCTTCTGTGCTTTGAAACTTTCTTTTAAACATTCAATTTCATTTTTCTCATATATTGAGTATTGCTACAAGTATTTACTGAAAGAAAAATGATTCCTTTAAGGCACTAAAGGGGCAGCTAGAACATTAGTTTTGTTATTGGCTTCATGTGTTTGTGGCTTAAAAACTTGAAATCCATTAAATTCAAGGATATTGCTTTCATTGAGTGTTGTTGGTAGATTTTGCAAACATGAGATTCTATTGTCCTTATAAAACTTCCTAATCACTCTTAGCATCATTAGCAGTGGAATAACTGGCTTGTGTGTCTCCCTACACTGCAATTGTTCTCAGCTTGATCTTTGCAGTAGAACTCTCCAAATAGTTTTAAACAAACAAACAAACAAACAAACACAAAACAAACAAGCAACTAATGCCCAGGCTGCTCCTTAGGTCAGTTATATCAGTGCTATAGAAATAGAGCATATGCTTCTGGATTTTCAAAAAAATTCTCCACAATTGATTGCAGTAGGCAGACTTAGTTGAGAATGAATTTGGTCCTTATTTTGAGGAGTGACAGATACCAGTCCATTAAAAAAATCATAAGACAAATAATCCAGCACCCTATACTAGGGTTTGGGTATTGTGGGTTTGGTACTATGACTTGGTTTGGTGGGAAATATACTCAGGTGAGTTATTAAACTTATTTATAAACACAGAAATTTAATAATGGACGTTGGCCATGCCAGAAGGAAGCTTAAGCCGCTTTCTCTCATGGGATACATGTTTGTGTGTATCCAGAATGAGGACTAAAGAGCCATGAAACCTGGTCTCTCCTGATTCCAGCCCCACTGTCACTCTCACAGGCACAGAGGAATTGTCTTCACTTATGTCTTGCAGCAAACATTTTTTTAATTGAATTCTTTATTGGTACAATTTATATACATCTCAAAATCACATATAACATTGGGAAATTTGTACCAGTATATGCCACAAGTTAATTCTCATTTTTACCCATATCCCTACCCACTCCCCCCTCCTC
>PVIC010000959.1:0-102735 GCA_004025085.1 Thryonomys swinderianus | reverse complement strand
ATAAGATTTATACTATGTCCCTATGGAAAAAATAGAGCCAAGGACAGGGGCAGAGCAGACAAGAGATGCAACTCTGGGAACCTTCTGTACTGACCAGGTACATCTGAGTCAAGAGCTGAAGGTTGGAGTGTTCGGTTTGTAACTACGTGTCCCCTCAAAGCCTCAGATGCTCATGGGTGGAGTTTTTAGAAGGGACTGGATCACAGGTGGGTGATACTGGATTAGTACGCTAATCGATCTAGCATAGTTCTGGTGTGGATGGTGGATTTATGGAAGAGAGAAGACCCAGCCTGGGTGTGGGTAGCACCAAAAAATAGGCTTATATCCTGGGCAGAAGAAAAGGCAAAGCCAAAGGAAGACTGGTGCTTCTTGCCTGCCGTGCCATGGTGCTTCACCTCTGACATGTTGCTCCACTGTCCCACTCTGCTTTGGAGCCAGCCAACTAAGGACTGAGACCTCTGCAAACTGACCCAGAATAAACTTTTCCTTCTTTAACTTGTGTCAGGTATTTTGTCCCAGGAGCGAGAAAATAAAGACATGGGGTATTTGGAAGAGAATGTTGCACACAGGAAAAAACAGCAAGCGCAGAAGGCCTGGACTGGCACCGCACGGGTAGTGTTGAAGCAACATGAAGAAGGGTCGTGTGGCTGCAGCACAGGGAGTTTGACCAAGGGGAGAGAGTGAGGTCAACAATCAGAATCGATTTGGGATAATGGGCCATTGTAAAGACTTTGGCTTTTATTCTGAACAAGAGAGAAGCTTTGGGTAACTGTGAGCAGAAATGACATCTAATTTGGGCTTTCACGGGTTCACTCAGCTCTAGAAGCAGGGAGATCCCTTAAGGAGACTGCTGCAATGATGGGGAACGTATGTGGTAGGCAAAAGATGAGAGTGGCATGGCCCAAAGAAGCGGAAGCAGAAGTTGTAAAAAGTAATTACATTCCTGATCTATATTGAAGGGAGAGCCAACTGGATTTGCTGACAAATTGGATGTGAAGCGTGAAAGGAAGCAAAGGTAATGCTTGCGATACTTAAAGAATATAGTTGACATCAGCAACAACTGGGAAGAACGGTAACATGACAGAATGGGAAACAGCCAACACGGCCAGTCTTTTGGGCTGATTCTCCACATTCCTGCAGCTTTCCTCACACACATTCCAGGTTCCTAACACCTTTAACTTCCTGGGATTTCCAATGCAGCTATGAATTCACTCTCACGCTTCGCGTATCTGCTCTCAGGATACTTGAACACTTTAATATATTGTCTGGTTTCTCAGGCCTTTCTTTCAAACCATAATTGAAGCCTCTGTGACTTCAGAACTCTAACATTCTGGACATCTGCAAAATCAGCATCATCCACGTCTGCCACCAGCTGCGGCAGTGGTTGGGCCCACTTGGACCATTCCTACAGCGGCTCTGAGTGTCTGGGGGGCTGAGTACAGCTTCCTTGGGAAACAACTTCCTAAATGCTCTCCTGGAACTCTCAGAGAAAAACTCTTCCATATAAGTTTACACTTTTAAACTCATTTAAGTGAGACTATGGTGAGTGGGCTCTGGCCAGTTCCTGAGATGCCAAGGTTTCATTCCTATGTTCTTGTGCCAAACTACTTGGTTTCTTTCCGAGATTTCAATCTGCTCAACCACAACTTCTTTGGTCCCAGTGTTAAGTGGGCTTCATTTCTGACCAAACTGCATTACCTTTTACTGCCATTTATCACTATAAATCTGACGAAAAGCATTCAGTAATATCCATACCCCAGCTTTAATGCACTATGCAGCCTTGAAATTCCCTCCAAAAGATTAATTTGTCCACCAACTTTAAGGTCAGCCTTAACAATGTCCAGGCCATGGATAACTTATAGATAAGTTCTTTGCCAGAGTGTGACAGGGATTGCCTCTAGTCCAATTCCCATTAGATTCCTCATTGGCATTTGAGACCTCATGAGGACAGTCTTTACTGTCTGTATCCTTATCATCTAAGCTCACATGAAAATTACCCATTATTCTTGTTTTATAATATTCTAAGCTTTCTCTAAGCCTGCTTCTCCAAAATTTCCAAACTTTTCATGCACCAATGCCAAAGGCTTCTGAACCACTTCGTAAGGTATAGTCATAGCAACAGCCTTATTCCTGGTGCCAATTTTCTGGGTTAGTAAGTGTGCTCGTTAATTTTAATTACCAGTTTATATGGATTTCACCTCTTGGAGAGGTGACTGGATGGTGAGAGCACTAACTCATTAATAAATCTGGGCTACCAGGATGTGGACCTACTTGGAGGAAGTGCTCATAAGGGCAGGACTGGAAACTGTATATGGTTCCTGGCCCCTTCCTTTCTGCCTCTTTATTATATTCATGCCTCTATATTCGTTACTTGGCTTGTTCCAAGTAATGAATGGATTACCCAATTTGCTTCTTACAATATGATTACAGAACAAATATTACGTTCATAGTACAGGTGACACAATGGTCTCCAACCTGTCCAGGGTCACGAAGCTAGTGAAAACTCATTTACTCTTCTCTAGTAACAGATTAACAGTCAATCTGGAATATGAAACTACAGGAAAATTAGAATTTCTCATAGTAAATGTATTTTACTATGTAATCAAGGGAACTTTATGAAACCATTTCAATGCTCTACTTTCCTGTTCCTACTATTTTGTAGCCTGACCTATGTGCTATGTTTTCACTACACCATGAACTTCTTGAAGATAGTAATAGATAGAAGCTACCTGGTCTTTCTGATATTGTATTCAGCCACTCTGTCAGAAAGTGTTCAGTAATTATTAAACCAACTAAGAATTTTTGATTCACCTGAAGGAAGAATGCTTGTCTCCAAGAATCATTTATTTTCTCTTATAAATACATACTAATGTGTTCTTCCTTTCTTTGGTTTTTACTTCCTATGGAAATCTAATGGACATTAGCCAATGAATTTTGCTTTACCACTAGCCATGAACTTCTTTAAATTCAAAGCTGGCAAACAAAATAACAGACAAAAACACATTTGCCAAACACTTGGAAGACAGTGATAATCTTAAATATATGTCTTATAGAAATGTGAGAAATATTCAGCACAAAGAATAAAACATATTCAAAGGTCAATAAATAGAATTCCTGAGTCCTGTCAATAGGTATTTCCCCCGGGGGAGTAAAGAAGAAACAAGTATTAGGAAAACAGGAAAATAAGAAATACACTGTATATAGGTAACAAGAAAATAAATTCTTCCACCCTGGGAACCCTAGACTAAAAATTAAAAAAGGTTACTACTTTGTAATATAGTTCTAATAAAGCACAGTAAAATAGGCTCGTGTAGACAGCGATATATATTTATTTGGGGCAAAATTGTCATAAAAAAAGAATGTGTTCAATTTTGCTTTTGCTATTTTTAATAAAGGTCTTCTCTTGCCCATTAGCCATTATCACCCGCATGGGCTAAAAGCAAAACAGTACAGATTTACAAGAAAACACCATCTTTATTCAGAACCTTTATAATATGGGCTCAGAACCCCAAGCGGACCCCAGTTTATTTCCATCTGGCTCTCATCTGGATATTGCAGGATCAGTCACTCTTCGGGCCTTAATATTATTTTTCAAACATATTAAAGCAGGAGCACGAGACATGATTGCTAAGATCATTCCTAGCTTTGCACTCTGAAGAAATGGAAATTACTCGGGTTTGTTTTTAGCACCTAATGCTTTTGACACTTCCGTTCACCTTCCAGCCTCGGGGACGGGGAGCCCTGGGGAACAGGACACTCTCGGGACAGGGCCGATCACTGGCTTTCATGCCCGGAATTAGGGGATGTGAAGTAGGACCCCTCAATGCCCAAACGCCCTGCCGGGAGGGCAGCAACTACACCCCGCCCCGCCCTCCGCGGCTTCCAAGGCCGGGCGCCAGAGGCTCCAGTTTTGCTTCTGAATTTGAGCGGGGCGGGGGTGGGGCTTCGGTCACATGACGGCCGGCCCCGCCCCGCCCACCTGCTTCCTGCGCGCCACCCGCGGCCCCGCGGTCCCGCAGCCCCACTCCACACGTGGTGTCGCCCCGCTCGCCCGGACCCTGCGCCCGTCGCCATGGCTCCCGGCCAGCTCGGTGAGGCCCTCCAGGAGCCCCGCGCCCGCCATGGCGACGCGTGGTCCGCCCGGCCCGGCCTGTGCGGCTCGCGGGGACAGACCCGGGCAGGCCTCCCCTTGGGGCTGGGGCCTGTGCGCCCTGCTGCTGGCCGGCAGCGGGAGAGTCCCCGCCCCGGGCCTCGGAGAGCGCTAGGTCGCGTACTGCGAGTAACGAGAACAAATGTCTTCTGTTTCAGCCCTCTTTAGTGTCTCTGACAAAACTGGCCTTGTGGAATTTGCCAAAAACTTAACGTCTCTTGGTTTGAATCTGGTCGCTTCCGGTGGAACTGCTAAAGCTCTCAGAGATGCCGGCCTGGCAGTCAGGTAAGGTAGAGCTTAGCTTTTAAGGTAAGTCCAGAGAGAAAGCGGTCACCTTAAAACCAGGAAGTAAAGTAGTCCAGATGCTCCGTGCAAGATTGGTTACACTCCTCCCCGGAACGCTGGGAGGTGGGCACACCCCTCACCCACTTGGAAGAGAAAAATGAGGCTCGGAGAGATATGGGTGGTCTTCAGTTCAGTTAGCCTGGTTGTTAGCCTCTCCCTTTACTCTTTAAGTCACACGGGCCCTCTCTTTTGCACGACAAACACAAAAGTTAGGATTCTTGCTGTTTAATTAAACTGTTTACATCGTGAAGATTCACATCTGCCCGTTTTCCCTTAGCACTTCCCAGTAACCGTATGAAGGTACAAGTCACTGGTACCGTCCCAAACTGTTTATGAGTAGGGATGGGAGGGGATGCACTCGAGTTAAATCAGCTCCTCCTGACCTCGAGGAGCTGGTTTTCTGGATGAAGAGGGAGTAACTACTGGAAGATAAAAAAAAGGCCGCAGCACAGCTAGCACAAACTGCAGGGAGAGTTCAGAGGAAGGGCAGACCCACCCCCGAGATATATTTTAAAAGAGGGATGAAAGCTGTCTTGTTGTGTGGAAAGTTTACTTCTTGCTTTCTGGGTCCACGTAGAGATAGCTTGTCCACCTTTTGATCATGTAATTCTGCTTTATGTGAACAGTACATAGCTTCCCCAGGTTTGACAAGTTCAGATAGTGAGAATTCCTTCATCTATTTGACGCTTTTTATTTCTCAAGTTCAATTCACATCTTGTCTGTGACATGGTTCTTCTGGAAACCCTGTGAGAATCGTGGAAGCCAGGCCAGCTTCTCTAAACAGGAGCAGGGTGAAAATCCAGCTTTGATAGGCTCCTTCCACGAGGCCGAAATGGAGTCTACTGTTGTAGTTGGAACTGTCTTCAAACAAGTGAAATCCTCACCTGTGGCCTCTTTTCTTTTCCCACCAAATTTTGTATTAGGGAAACAGGGATCATCAAAACTGGAAACATGATGAGCCCTTATGTTGTGAATCATCCAGTTTAAACACAAAGCCTTTGTCTACTTTTCACTTATTATTGTGATACATTTTTTAAATGGGAATGTGTTTCTCTCCTTAAGGAGATAGTGTTTACTGTGAATGGTCTGTTTAGAGCTCAACACAATAAGAGTTTACTGAAAGGAGTATCAAGTGGGAAAGGTGTTATATTAATCATAAGTCCTCACATTAAAATTTATTATAGGTGGTATTGTCCTCCTTGGTAGAGAAGGAGACTGAACCACAAAGAGGTTAAGTTGGGGCTGCTGTAACTCAGTGTTTTGAGTACTGGCCTGTCCTGCACAAGGCCATAGATTTGATCCCAGCACCACAAAAATGAAAAATAAGAAATGAAGTCATTTGTCTAATACCACATATCCCATGAAGTGAATTATTTCCTTGTTGTGTGGAAAACTGATGAGATTTAGTCTGTAAATATATACTAGTGATTATATAGGGAATTAATTTTGAAGACTAGAATTATATACCAATTTTTAATCACAAAGAAGTAATATGCTTTTAAGATACCCCATCATTTAATTAAGAATAAACTTCCCATTTTAAGTTTCAAGCAATTTTCTTTCATTGGAGGAACCAGATTTTCATTCCTGAAATCTTCAGAAGAGAAGTTTGGATTTGAAACTATGTGTCACCAGTTTGACAGGTGATCACTGGAACTGTCCATGGCCATGGCTAAATGCAACTCCTCTGCAAATGGCCCTCCTTAGTAGGCCAGTTGACTCAGGAAATTCTTTGTTCTCTCAGCCAAATTTGCTGTTTTAGAATGTTTATTAATTTCTTCCAAAAAAGGGTGTTATGCTAATTGTAAAAAAAATTTGGAAGATGTGTAAGACTAGCATATTAATATATTGCCAGTGTTTTTATAAGACTATGTATTATTTCACAGCTGCCATAGAAGATCCAATTTTTCACCCTGCTTTTTTTGCTGACATGAGTATTTTTCCACAACATATTCCATCAGAGGATGTTCCTGGGTTACAACTTTGTGGACATCAATTTGATAATAAGGATTAATATTTAACTGTTGTTTTTCACTTGGTCCTTAATCCTATTTTGTGATGGCCATTCCTTTTTTTTTTCTGTGTAAAAGACTTAAAAATTTACATAATTTTACCTTAATGCTATGAATCTTGTTTCATTCATGTTCCTCACATATTTAATATGGTTTTCTAAATGGCCTAAAGCTTGGATTCTTCAGGAATTTACTTTTACATGGTGCTAACTGTTATCCTAATGCCAGTACCACTTTACTAAGCAGCCTTCTTTTCTCACCAATTTGATTTGCCATTTTATGCTTTTTGTGTAAACTTAAATTCTTAGTTCTACTTTGGCCAGTTTCTCATATAAAGGTATTTTTAATGCTTTTTGTTATATACTGCCAAATTGCTTCTCATTTGACCTTATTTCTTAATGCTATTTAGTATGAATTATGATCTATTTCTAAATTCCTTGACAGTTGTAAAACCAATTCTTTTATACTTAGAAATTCTCCCAGTCATATGTCAGTTAGTTAGAGTACATGATAAGCTTGAGGTGGGTGTTGATGGCCCATGCCTATAATCCCAGCACTCAGGAGACTGAAAGAGGAGTATTAAAAGTTTGTTGCCAATGGGTCTACATAGTGAGACTCTTAAAAAGGAAGGGAGGTAGAGAGAGATTTTTTTTTTGAAAAGTAAATAAGATTTTACTTATGCAAGAAATGTAATGAAAAAAATCTTAAGCTGAAATAATTTTTGTTCAGTTTCTTTAAAAGAAAATCTCTTGAAATTGGAGTAGTAGACTGATGAAAAGTAGCAGTTCAGAAACAGTAGTAATAATTCTGTTCACTTGCAGAGATGTCTCTGAGCTAACAGGATTTCCTGAAATGTTAGGGGGTCGTGTGAAAACCTTGCATCCTGCGGTCCACGCTGGTGAGTTACTGGTATTTTCAATTTAAAACAGCCAGTGTTTTTTATGAATATTTTAGTTACCCTCCTAAAACAAAGGAGGAAGAAGAGAAGTCATAAGCTCAAAAATAGTTCATTTCTAAGTTTCTATTGGTTTTGTCATCTTTGCTGTCAGAGTTTATAGTACGTTAGAACCTGTTAATAATCTGACTTGCTTTATGGAATGATGGATGCAGATGGTTTTCTTCTGCCTGCTTTTAGTCTTGACCTAATAACTAATTTAATGATATTAAATGGGATGCTCTTGTCACAGGTATTGAAAGTGTTTAAATTTTAGAGTATGCAGTTTAGACTTTTAGAACAGTTCACAGAATAAAGCATCACAGTGTAACTAAATTTATAAAGAAAATTTTCAAAATGATTTACAGGCATACATTTGTCTAGCAGCAATTACGCTTCAATGGTGAGAAATGAATATACATACTGCTAATTTACCAGTTACAGTAAAATTTAGTGAATAAAGGATGAATGGTGAAGGATGACTTGACCATACAGATTTGATGGGCTCTCTACATTTTTTCAAACTTCCTCTTGTATATTTTGTTGCTGAAGAAAAGAGGATTATATACTGATGCAAAAGATTGTTAAATATGTCCGTTGATCTTAATATTTGTTTGATAACTTTTAAACTCTGTATTGTATGTTATTAGTTTTGAATATTAGAAGGCTTTACTGGGTTGGTGGAACCATTGGAAGAAATAGTTATTTTTTAAAACTTAATACTCATAAGTGAAATAAATAGGTCACAGATGTGTACAGATTGTATCTGTTCTCTGGTATGAAAAAGTGAAGATGTTAATGAGTTCTAGAATGTATGATGGATATTGTGAAATAGAAAACATTCAAAGGGAAATGTGGGGAATAATAAAGAGTAAAGAAAAATGTGATGGGAATAAAAAAGGGAAACAAAGCTTATGTATTTAGGGAGTGGGGAATGAGGTGGGTGGGGGAATGGAAAAAAGTGAGAATTAAATTATGTCATATATTGCTACAAATTTCCAATGTTGAATGTGATCATGATGCGTATATACAATGTACCAATAAAGATAAAAATGCTTTTAAAAACTAATACTTGATTTAACTTTGTTATATTAGGAATCCTGGCTCGCAATATCCCAGAAGATAATGCTGACATGGCCAAACTTGATTTCAATCTTATAAGGTAAAAAATTGAAGTTAAACTTTTAGCACATTGTGAAACAAAAGCAAAGAATATGCAAACCTGGTGTTCTTGTCCCTTCTTACTGAATCCTTTCTTTGTGGCATTTGACATGTGTAAGCATTCTGCTTTTGGCTGATTTGCATTTCCAAAACAGATAATTTAAACTCATATGTCCTTTATTTGTTGTTTGAATTTTGTCTTTTCTGCAGTGCTGGGCATTGAACCCAGCGCCTCACATATGCTTGGGAGGTACTATCACAAAAACAGACCCGTAGCTGTTAATCTTTATTTAGAAAATTGCGGTCTAAATTCTGATACAACCTAGTTATTAGTTAAAGATATTGCTACTTGTAAGTACATGATACCTTGGTTGTTAAACTGAATTCATTCCGAATTTACATTCAGATACTAAGAACTGAACATAGTTTTCCCATAAAAAATAATGGAAAAGCAGATAATTGGCTGTGAGGCCCAGAATTACACTTACAGATTTATTTTTTTCAGGACTTTTAACAAATTTTACAATGATTCTTTATCGTGGTTCTCACCATTTTCCTCTTACCATTACTGCTGGTATCCCTAATTTCCTTTGGAGCCGTGGTTATGACATTTTAAGCACACATTAAACAAAGGCACAGTGATGAATGTTTTAATGCACTCAGACAAGCATTATGTCTTGCCGGGAGAGAGCATTGCTTAGATTGAACTGTCACTGTTTGTGTCCATAATGAGAAAGTTCAAGCTTGGAGCTGTTTGACAACCAAGGGATCACTAATGGGTTTATTGAGGTATAATTTACATATAATTTACTGACATGTAATTCACCAATGTACAGTACATAATAAGTGGTCTTCAGCATATTCATTTGTTCACCTGTTATTACATCTGATATTGGAACATACTCAACCTTCCCCTTCTCCCTGAAAGACTATACTCTTTAAATAATTTTATTACTATGTATTAATTTTATAAAATGAGTTTTATATAGCATTTTCATCCTTGTGTATAATAAATCTTAGTATTATTTGTCCTCCCTCTCACCTCCCTTACACTCCTTTCCCTTTTCCCCATCCTGTTATTTAATAATCTCCTTTCTACTTTCATACATTGTTTGTTTTGTTTTTTAGATTCCACATAGTAGAGAAAACATGATGCTTGTCTTTTTTGAGTCTGACTTACTTTGCTTGACATGATGGTCTCCAGTTCCATCTTTGTGCTGTGAATGATTATTCTTCATTGTGGCTGAATACTATACTTTGTACCTGTGACACATTTTCTTTTATCTATTCTTCTATTGATGGGCACCTAGGCTTTTTCTGTTCCTTGGCTATTGTGATAGCCAAGTACTGTGGTAAATATGAGTATGCAGGTACCCCTCCAGTGTGTAAACTTTAATTCCCAAAGGATGTACCAAATGGGATAGATGGGTCATATGGTATTTCTATATTTAGACAAACTACATTCTTTAACATTTCCTTCAACACCTTACAGCCTTGGTACCACTGAGCTATATTCTGTCTCTGTGGCTTTGCTTAACCTGAAATGTATCTTTTTCCCCCCTCAAGTTAGAACCCAGTACTCAAGGCCTTTGCATTGAGCTATATCCCTAGCCTTTTTTTGAGAAAACTTTGCTAAGTCACTAAATTGCCCAAGCTAGGCTCAAACCTCTGCCTCCTAGACTGAGTCCTTTGTTACTGACTTTTAAAAACATAGTACTTTTTCAAAGTCCTTTTGTTTTGTGTATTGTATTTTCCCTTTTTGGTGATATACTTAACCACTACATAAGTTTTTAATTTAAGATGTCCAATTTTTTTCCTTTGTTGATTGTACTTTTGCTGTTACAGTTAAAAAATCATTGCCTGATCATGGGTAATAAAGATTTTTTTGCCTCCTTTCTTTTAAGATCTTTTTAGTTTTAGCTCTTGAATTTAGGTCTCTGACGCATTTTCAATTAACATTTTTTTTTTTTTTTTGAGACAGGGTCTCACTTTGTAGTTCAGGCTGGCCCTGACCTCACTGTGTAGCCCAGGCAAGCCTGAAACTCAGCAATCAATCCTCCTGTCTGCCTCCTGAGTGCTGGGATTACAGGCGTGAGCCACCATGCCCAGCTCAGTTAATTTTTATATGTAGGTGTGAGGTAGAGATCAAGCTTTGTTTTTCTGTATGTGGCTGTCCATTTGTTGCACCTTCATTTGTTGAAAAGGCTATTTTTTTCCAAGGTTGGCAACTTTGTGTGTCTCATTGTGCCAGCACTGCTGTAGCTCAGTAGAAATTTTGAAATTAAGAACTGTTGGGGCCAGAGATTTAGCTCAGTGGTTGAGTTTGATCCCTGATAACCACATACAACAATACCAGGTTTGGTGACTCACACCCACCAGCAATCAGTACCACATACCACAATACCGGGCATGGTTGGCTCATGCCTGTAATCCCAGCACTTGGGTGTGGTGACTCACACCCACCAGCCATCAATACCACATACCACAGTGCCGGGTGTGGTAGCTCACACTTGCAATCCCAGCACTCTGGAGGCAGAGGCAGGAGGATTGCTGAGTTCCAGGCTTGCCTGGGCTACATAGTAAGTTCAGGACCAGCCTGAACTACAAAGCAAGACCCTGTCTCAAAAAAAAAAAAAAAAAAAAAAGACTTCCAACTCATGAATGTGGAGTGTTCCCATGTATTTCTATTTTCTTTAGTTTTTTCAATAATTTTTACATTTTAGTATGCAAGTTTTATATTTTTGTGGAACTTACTGTAAATGTTTTATTCTTTGGTGCTGCTGTAAGTAGAACTGTTTTCTTAATTTTATTTTCTGATTATTCCTTCCTGATATATACTAGTACAATTGATTTTTGTTTATCAATTTTATGTCCCTTGCTTCTTGAACTCATTAGTGCCAGTATGTTTTCTTATAAGCACTTTAGGATTTTTCTGTATACAACTTCATGTCACCTGTGTATAGAGGTTTGCTTCTTTCTTCTCAATCCTGTAACATACTTTCTTTGAAAATTTCTCTGGCTGAAGTTTCCAGCACAATGTTGGATGGAAGTGGTGAGAACAGATATTCTTGTTCCAGATATTAGAGGGAAAATATTCAGCCTTTCAACATTAAGTATGGTGTTAGCTAGTTATTTTTTTCAAAGTGGATTATGTTTGAAGAAGTTCCCTACTAGTGTTAATTTATTGAGTTTTATATGAATATAAAATGAATATTTAATTTTGTCAGATATTTTTTATTCATCTGTTAAAGTGATCAGACAGTTTTGTTCTTTATTCTGATATTTTTATTAGATTTTTTTTTTTTTTTTTTTGCTTTTTGAGACAGGGTCTCGCTTTGTAGTTCAGGCTAGCCCTGAGCTCACTATGGTGCCCAGGCAAGCCGCTGCGAACTCAGCAATCCTCCTGTCCCTGCCTCCCAAGGGCTGGGATTACAGGCGTGAGCCACCACACCCGGCTATTTATTAGATTTTTCAAACAGGGTCTCACCATGTAATTTAGGCTGGCCTGAACTCAGTATGTAGCCCAGGCTGTCCTTGAACTCATTATGTAGTTGAGCATAATCTTGAACTTCAGCAACCCTCTTGCCTCAGCCTCCCAACTGCTGGGATTATAGGTATGCACCACTACATCAGATATTCTGATGATATTTTATTAATATTTGGATATTAAGTCAACTGTAAATTCAAGGCATTAAACCCTACTTGACTATGATTTGTAAATCTTTTAATATTTTCTAGTTTCCATTTGCTAGTGTTTTTGTGGCTTTTTGTGTCAGTATGGGTGAGAAATGAAGATGTTTGTCATCTCTTATTTTTCATTTCTATTAAAAGTGTTTTACATTTTGATTGTTTGATAGAGGTGAGTAGCAAAGGTTACTTGAGTAGCAACATTGCAGTGAGGTTTGGAGAGCCTCAGAGAGCCTGCTGGGTAAACTGTACTCTATAACTGTACAACACCCAGGCGTTTGTACTCAACTTGTTAGAATTCTAAGATGTCAGTCACACATAAGATATTGGGTTTTATTTATTTTTACATTTAATTTTATTAATGCATATTTCCAATTCCTAATGATTGCATTCATCGTGGGGAGATGGCACATGAACATTAAATC
Organism: Thryonomys swinderianus; assembly: GCA_004025085.1. Lineage (NCBI taxonomy): Eukaryota > Metazoa > Chordata > Mammalia > Rodentia > Thryonomyidae > Thryonomys > Thryonomys swinderianus. Next base: position 90,021 of record PVIC010000959.1, on the reverse strand, counting down.
TTTTTATGTCTCCTCCTATTGGTCTCCTTGCCCCCTCCTTTCTTCTCTTGGACTCCTTCCCATTAGTGACAGATCTACTTCCCTGTTTCCTGTTATCTTTCATCATTTTGTATTTCTCATGTGAAAGAACCCATGCAATATTGTATGTCTTGATTTCTTTCACAATTTATGTTTTAGATCTTTATGTTTTGGTCACATATGTGGTATTAACTCCTCTTTTCCTAGTTAAATGCCATATAAGTATAACTGATGGCTGTTTTCTCCTGTTTTAGAGTTGTTGCCTGTAATCTGTATCCTTTCGTGAAAACAGTGACCTCTCCAGATGTGACTGTTGAGAAGGCTGTGGAGCAGATTGATATCGGTGAGTTAGCAAAACCATTTTGAGACTAGCAGAGGGGGGTTATTTAAAATTCTGAGACTTCCTTTTGATATTCATTATTGAGGAAACAAAAAATAGTTGTTTCTCGTAGGTCCTATTCCAGGATGATTATAATTAATCTATATTTTATTAGCCTCCTCCCTCAGGATTGAACCCAGAACCTCTCATGCTAAGCAAGCCCTTTGGCGCTGAGCTATAAGTAGTCCCAGCCCAGGCTCTTTGTTTTTTTAATGAGTCATCTGAATATTTTCCTTATTTATTTCCCTTTTTATGGGAGGAATTGAAGTGTGTACACCATGACTGTATTTGAAAGAGATTCATCAGTCAATAATGAATGAACTACATGTTTGTCCTTCAAAGGTGGAGTAACCTTATTGAGAGCTGCGGCCAAAAACCATGCTCGGGTGACGGTGGTGTGTGAGCCTGCAGACTATGCAGTGGTGTCCGCGGAGATGCAGGGCTCTGACAGTAAGGACACCTCCCTGGAGACCCGACGCCAGCTGGCCTTGAAGGTGGGCACACTTTTGTGTGGTCACTTCTGTCTGGGCAGTGCTGGCTGAGCCAACAGTACTATGTTCAGGCTGGATTCCATCACCCTAAACTCTGCCTGGAGCTGCTTTTTTTGTTGACAGTGAGGAGAACTAGTATAGGAATATTCTGTGAAAAAGATTGAAAGAGAATTATGAAGATATATTTCATGTCCCGTTCAGTGTTACTTGGTGGCTTTTATGTGTGAGTAGACAAAGGGACAGGGCATGGAGTCTGCTGTGTAACTAAGACTGTCTTGTCCCTGCTGCTAGTGTCTCACAAAACTTAACACTTTCTTAGGCATTCACTCACACGGCACAGTACGATGAGGCCATTTCCGATTACTTCAGGAAGCAGTACAGTAAAGGAGTCTCTCAGATGCCCTTGAGATATGGCATGAATCCTCATCAGACCCCTGCTCAGCTGTACACGCTGAAACCCAGGCTTCCCATCACAGGTAAAGACTTGAATGTGTTGTGCACAGTTGGCTACACTGGAATGCCTGTTTGTCTTTATCTGTATTGTATCTAAAGTGATTTACATTGAGAAAATAAAGTAAATTAAATGCCTCTTGTAGCCATCCAAGGTTGAGGTGCCAGTCAGAATTGAGAGGACAGATGCTGAAGCAGTCTGGGGTTGTAAAGAGAGGTCGGGTTGGAGATACGCCTTGGAATAGCTTTACCATATAAATTTTCTGCAGATGTGGGCCAGGGTGAGATGGTCTAGGTTTCAAAGCAGAAGATCGAGGCGAAGCTTTGGGGAACGCAAAACAGGGAAAGGGCCAAGGACAGTCTGGAGAATTTCAGTGGGGTTGGGATGCCCTGGAGCATAGAAAAGAGACTACTTTGGGAATGATGAAAGAAGTAGTTTCCCATGGGTTTGTGGAATTAAGAAAGGGTTTTTCAGTATTGGACTCATTTTGTTTTTGAGGTGGCTATGACAGCACATTCTCCACAGTAGGAGGGACAGTTAGAAGGGAATAGGAGAGAACTACAGATATGGAGGCTGTAAGGGTCCCACCCCTGCAGGACCGCTGGCCCAGGGCCAGCACCAGGACCACTTAAAGCAGTTCAGGACCCTCAGGCCCACACCTTTGGTGGTAGGAAGAAGCAGCTCCCTGTTGACTTCTTCGGGCCTCTCACGTGCTTAGGGAGATATGGAAGGGAACAGGGTTAAAGCTCAGTGTAGTAGCACACACCTGTAATTCCAGCACCTGGGAGGCTGAGACAGGTGAATGGTTTTGAGTTCAAGTCCAGCCTTGGCTACATGGTGAGCCCAAGGCCAGCCTAAACTGCAGTGAGATCCTGAATAATACCTGAGTTGGTATAGTTACAAGTTATTTCCTTTTTTTGGGAGGGTGTGGTTGGCATTGAATTTAAGGCCCCAACGTGTATTCTGCCAGTGTCCCCCACTTGTCTCTTATCACCAAGTGATATGACATTGTATGTGGATGTACCAGTTTATTTATTAACCTACTTAGGCTGTCAAAACTTGAAGGACAGGGCTGGAGATTCAGCTCAGTGGTTCTGGGTCTGCCTGGAAAACTCAATGTCCCGAGTTTGATCCCAATCCCTGGTCCCACATACCACACTGGTGAGTGTAGTGACTCACACCTATAATCCCAGCAGCTGGGAGGCAGAGGCGGGAGGATTGCTTCTAGTTTGAGGCTAGCCTGGGTTATATAGTGAGTTCAGGGCAGAGAGACCTTGTCTCAAAAAAACTTGAAGGACAGATCAAAACTGCTCTACTTGCTTATGTATAAGTTTCTATGTGAACATAAGTCTTAGTTCATTTGCATAAATACCCAAGATTTTGTTTTTGACATTTCTTCTTTCTTGGCAGTTTGTTTCTTGTTTCCTTCCCCTGTTATTTCGGAAGAATAGTTTTATTTTCAAGGAGAGTGGGAGGGACTGTTTTATTCACTGTTGTATGCCACGTATCCAGAGCTTAATGTTGTAGGCTTTTGGTAAACATTGGCAAGGTTTATTTTTAAGTCTCTACTATCCAAGATAACATACAAAGGAAATTGAATTATACATTTTGTAAAATTTGTAATGGCCCAGTATTCTTATTGTGTGCTAACTTCCTGTTTATTCTTAAGAGATGTTAGCTTCTAAGAATGCTGCCAGTGGTACAGAAATAGGAACCCAGAGCTCTGAAGATTCACTTCTCACTGCAGTTCAACTTTATGTGGGGCCTTTTGTGTCTGCTCTTAGGGAAGAAAACTTTTTCTGCTTCTTTCTTCTCACCTATAACTCTTGCTTTAGTTTGTGATATAACTGTAAATTGACATGATTTATATCTTAGCACTTAGACTGCCTCGAATTGCCTATAGCTGTTTAATTTTAGTACTGAATTTACATGGATTCCTGGCAGATTTCTAAGTTTGTCATAGTTTCTGAACACCCATTGCTGATTTATTTCTACCCTCGCTTGTTTGGTCCTCTAGAAGTATGTGTGTCTTCACACGCATGTGCATTTGTAAGGGTGGGCTCAGTCTCATCTACTGTTTTCCTTTATCACTGAATTCTCAACATGTTTGTGTGTATCTGTTGACCTCTTCATTATAATTAAGAGGTTTGTGTAGACTTGATACATGTTGATATTTGTAAGACCCACACATACTTCTGACCTTCTTGGCCCCTGTGGTAAAGACGTGTGTTTTATATGTAGTTCTCAATGGCACCCCTGGCTTCATCAACCTGTGTGATGCCTTGAATGCCTGGCAGCTCGTGAAGGAACTCAGAGAAGCTTTGGACCTTCCTGCTGCAGCCTCTTTCAAACATGTCAGCCCAGCAGGTAAATGTTCTGCAGCTGCCCCAGATCGGATCCCTCTAAAATTCAAGCATAAAGCCACTTTGGCAAGTCTGTTTGAAACAGTATTAATACAGTAATGTGATAAAAACTGGTAACGTGCATGTAGTCATATGACATTATTATGAGCTAGAAAAGCCAACCTGTGACTTTTACAGTATAAATAGGAGGATTTAGAAATAAAAGTGAAATGGCTTAATGTTATATACCAAAATAAATATTTTTTAGAGTTTGATAATCTACTTAGTGAACCTAAAACATTATTCTTATGATACTTTATAACTTTTGTAGCTCTTACATGAGATGGCTTTTGCGCTTGCCCTGAAGTCCTTATTTCCAGTTTATGTGCAGTAGGTCTGTTGGCAGGCCAGCACATAATGCTGGGATGGTAATGCGATATGAGCAGGGGAGAAAGGTGAGGTACCGAGGAGAACAGAGACAGTAGTAATGAAGTGACCCAGCTTCCTGCACAGGCACTGTCGGGCAGTGGCAGCACTGTTGTAGGGGCCAGAGAGGGGTCCTGATTCTGCAGCTGGGCTTTTGTTAATTATCCAGCTGAATAGATTTTTATTTAATGTGGCACAGGTGCTAGAAATAACCACACAGGCTAGCTATGTCTTTTTTAAGTCTCTGTATAAGAATTGACAAGTAACAAGTTGAGGTTTGAGTTTATTGATTATTCCATGGTTCTGTCAACTAGGTGCTGCCGTTGGGATCCCACTCAGTGAAGACGAGGCCAGGGTCTGCATGGTCCATGACCTCTACAGTACCCTCACGCCCGTGTCGACGGCATACGCCAGAGCGAGAGGTCAGACTGCTGGGGAAAAGAGCAGAGCTTCATCCAGGATAGAATAGAGTAGGAATGTTGTGCGTTCCATTAGATATCAGCTTATCTTTACTTTGTTTTATCAATAATTGAGAATGAGTTATGACTGCCTCGCCTCAGAATGGATTTATTTATAAAAGTATATATTTATTTGGGCTGGAGATTTATCCCACTGGTTCCAGCGCCTGCCTAGCAAGGGCAAGGTCCAGGTTTGGTGGCTGACGCCTGCAATCCCTGCACTCAGGAGGCAGAGGCAGGAGGATTGCTGAGTTCTAGGCTTGCCTGGGCTACATAGTGAGCTCAGGGCTGAACTACAAAGCAAGACCCTGTCTCAAAAAAAAAAAAGTATATATTAGTAGTATTTTAATGTAATAAACAGAAATATATGGAAGTTGGTACATGTAATTTCAGATTAGACTATTAAATATGTATTGTTTATATGAGAAAATTATACATTATTGTAATGAGAAAATTATACATTATTGTAACTATGTTAACTTAAACATATTTTTCAGAAACATGTAATTCTTGGATTAAACACATGGATATGCTTATGGTACTTATGAAAGATAATTGAGAAATTTATAATATGTTATGCCTAGTAGGGATCAGCAAACTGAGCCTTGGGCTGAACCTGGTCAGATTTTTCATTTTATAAATAGTTTGGTTGGTTTAAGCCCAGATGCCTTTGTTCATATATTTTCAAAGTGGCTGGTTTTGAACTACAATTGCAGATTTTAATAGTTGCTATAGAATATATATGAGCTTCAAAACTATTTACTGCTTGCCCTTAGGAAAAGTCTACTAAATGCTACTGTACAAAGTAAAATTAATAAATACTTAATAATTACATGTATTTAAAGATATTGATTTGTTATTTAAATATTAAGTAAGCAATGAGATTGCTTTTAGAGAAATAGGTTGTTTGACCATAAATTTTTAAAACATCTCTTTTTTTGTAAGTAAACTATATAATGCATATCTTTAATTTTTATTTACAGGGGCTGATAGAATGTCTTCATTTGGTGATTTTATTGCATTATCTGATGTTTGTGATGTTCCAACTGCAAAAATTATCTCCAGAGAAGTTAGTAGACATTCATATGTGGCCCATGTATAACCAAGTTTTGTTTGTAGTGTTTATTGAAACTATAATTTGTAATATTTATATTTTGTACCACCTATAAGTTAAATTTACCATGTAAAATGTTCATATTGGATAGAAAACATGAATTCTTGATTTACTAAGATTTAGTGAATTGATGTTTAGAATTGACTATTTTGTTAAAGTTTTTCTTTGTATATTTTAAGTTTTCTAGTATATATATTTTAATGCCAAAAGGTAAATTGCTTTGATAAGGTAATTGTTATCAGTTGAATACCAAACAAATATTCTAGGGAGTTCAGGGTGCTCATTGGAATTGGAGAGACAGAAAAGATAAAGAAAAGGTACCTTCAGTAAGCACAGAGTGGAAAATAGACGATAAAGGGCCATGTTTCTGTCCCTGATGGTTCTTTTCCAGTCACAGTGGAACTCACACTGTTACAGGCCATAGCAAGGCTGTGACATTTGTATCGTTAGTTGCAAGATGCTAACTCTCTCATCCTCTTGTCTTGCTGTGGAGGATCGTGTCTCCCTGGGTCATTTACGCAGAGCCTGGCAGAGCCAGGACCAGAGTGTGCTCTTTCTAGTGAAAAACACCACCCTACAGAGAGGAGTAAGAACTGGTTTTTCTTCCCAATGCACGTGAATTAGAGAGAGTTACACAGAGTGTCAGTTGAGCAGAGCAGTCTAAAGGAACAGTGAGCAAGATAGAATCAGCTGAAAAGAGTAAGTCTGTTCTGACAAAGAATTTCTTCAGTGCTCAGTGTTAGCTTTATGTGTTGGAGATAGAACCAGAAAGTGCTGCAGCGTTATTTAGGGCAGATAATTGTGATAGATTTTTCAGAAACATTTTCTGATTTTTAAAAACAAATGAATTTTAATATATTTACAGGTATCTGATGGCATTATTGCCCCAGGATATGAGGACGAAGCCTTGAAAATACTTTCTAAAAAGAAAAATGGAAACTACTGTATTCTTCAGGTCAGTGCAATTTGTGTGTGCTACAATAATTTGCCCTGTAGTCTCCTTTCTCCCTTGTTTAATCTTTTTTTTTTTTTTTTTTTTTTTTTTTTTTTTTTTTTTTTTTTTTTTTTTTTTTTGCTTTTTGAGACAGGGTCTCGCTTTGTAGTTCAGGCTGGCCCTGAACTCACTATGGTGCCCAGGCAAGCCGCCACGAACTCAGCAATCCTCCTATCTCTGCCTCCCGAGTGCTGGGATTACAGGCGTGAGCCACCATGTCCGGCATTCCCTTTTTTAATCTTTTCTTTATGGGACACTCTTCTGACTTATTCCACTTCACCGTGATTTTTTTTTATATTACTGATTTTTAAGTTTAAGATAAGGATCACCTCTTTGCTCTTAATTTCCAATTTTTTAATTAAAAAATATTTACATGGTCTCCTATTCAAAAGGTGTTGTATATTATTTGATGTTAGTACAATTGCAATATTCTGTCTTTAATGTTCTTCATCAGTAGTTATTTGAATCTGTTGTACAGCCCACAAACCCTGAAGACCAACTGTATATTCTTGACTGTAAAATACCAATAATTGTAAAGTTCACCACAGATTCTATGTCAGCCTTTAGAGGAAAGAAGAAAATACCATGTTAAATATACATCTGTTTTTGTTTTTTGATTAACATGTGTGAGTTCAACCGCACAACTAGGTACCACTGTATTCTTCTGTTTTCATTGCTGTTAAGAGCAGTAAGTGTGTACGACCACTCGCACTTAGATGCACAGGAAGGGAAAGACCTTCCAGGCCCTGAGCTCATCATCACGCCCCCTCAGCACTGTACCAGGCAGGTCGTGTTGAAGGTCACCTTGGACTCCCTCTGTTTTATCTGAGAATTTCCTGATTCTATCAAACAACTTACTCCTTTACTTGACTAATTACAGGTTTCTTTTGACATCAGCTAATAGGAAGGCATACCAATATTAGAAGTGGTATGGTGCATACAACAAAGAAACATTCCAGAATTTAAGAAAATGTAGGTTAGATGTAACATTTTGATGTGGCCTTGCTTATAGATTAAAGATACAAGTGCTGGGCCAGAGATTTAGCTCAGTGCTTCTGGCGTCTGCCTCGCATGCGCAAGGCCCTGAGTTCCATCCCTGGCAAGCGCATACAATGCTGGGTGTGGTGATTCATGCCCACCAGCAATCAATACCACATACCACAGTGCTGGGCATGGTGGCTCACGCCTGTAATCCCAGCACTCAGGAGGCAGAGCTAGGAGGATTGCTGAGTTCTAGGCTTGCCTGGGCTACATAGTGAGCTCAGGGCCAGCCTGAACTACAAAGTGAGACCCTGTCTCAAAAAAAAAAAAAAAAAAATAGATACAAGTACTTTCCAAGTCAAAGATCATCAAAAATAAATAGAGAAATATTGTTAAGTTTAGAGATATGTACAGAGAGAGTAGTCTTAACGTAGGGTCCACTATAACTCAATATCTTTTTAATTGAGAATTGCATAGACCAGAAATTACATAGATAAATCACATAGGCTACATATCCTCTTTTCTCCATGATGACTTGTAACCAGGAGTTAGCTAGGAACTTTGTACAGTAGACTTCTAAAAAGCAAGAAGAAATAGAATGTGATTTTTATGCCATAGCCTGTTAGCAAATCTGTTTTATCTGCTGACCTTTTGGGAGAACTGTTTAGATACTTTTAATTAATGTCATGTTATCAGAAATATACTCAGAATCATTGGTTTTAACGTAGTGTTTAAGTTGTAAGTTAATATCTATTAATTTTCTAGCAAAATGCTATTGGCTAGCCATCGTATTATATTCATACTAAAATGATGACACACATTTGTTCCAGAAAAATGTGTAGAACTTTACTTAGAATAAAATCTTGTACAGAAAGTAATTGAAATATTTGAAGAAAATCAATATAATGCAGTCTTTTAAATTTGTGCCTTAGATGGACCAGTCTTACAAACCAGATGAAAATGAAGTTCGAACTCTCTTTGGTCTTCATCTAAGCCAGAAGAGAAATAATGGTATCATCGACAAGTCATTATTTAGCAATGTGGTTACCAAGAATAAAGATGTAAGTTTGAAGGTACCAGAGCTGAATCCTAGTAACTTTAGTAGTATGTTTTCACTGTTTATAAGCTTATACATTTATTAAAGTCCTTATCTATATGAATAGCTAGCTCACCTCTGAGTTGTCAAGTAAGCCCAAGAGCTTAAAAAGTAAGAAATCACATTAGAAGCTTGTGTGTGTACACAATTCTAGGGTAAGTATCTTCAGTTATACATAAATGGAATCATGTTTTCCATAATGTGCCCTTTTTTGCGTGCATCAGGCTGCAGGTGTGTTTCCATGTCCATAAATGTGGACATACATTTTTATCTGAAAATTCACATGACGACCATTCATGTACAGATGCACTGTGAAGGATATGCAGCTGTGCCAGTTGTGCTCTGATTGATGCTTTTGTGTGGGGTATTATCCAGCCTTTGGCTTGCTTGGATCACATTGAGTAAGGAGAAATTGTGTTGGACATAGAAAATATGCAGTGTTGTTAATGTGTATAAGTAATACAACTTTTTTAAAAATAATTTTATTATAACAGTTTTTTAAAAAATGATAGGTGGTCTACAGGCTGTCAGTTCAACATGCCTACAAGTTTTTGTACTTAGATTCTTGGTCATATTAAGAGGGTATTAAGTATTCATATTCATAGGATAATGGTGCTTAGGAGTAGAATTTTCAGTGTATTATCTCATTTAATCTGTATCACATTGTAGGAGGTGACTCATTTCTATTGCAAATATCAGGAAATTGAGACCTTGGGTCCAATTAGGAAGTTTTCAAAGGTCTATAGTAGAACAATAGATGAGCTGGTACTTGTTTTCTGAAATATCGTGGTTTTGTTTGTTTTAATATGTTAGGAATTGAGTAAAGAACCTGATGCATGTTAAGCTGCACTTTGCACTGAGCTACAGCTCCAGCCCCAAAATATTAGACCACCAGTTTTGAAGGGTATTTTTCTGGATCTAAATTTGACTTTAAATTGAACTCTGAAGTACTTTTCTTTATTACTTTGTAGACATCACCTCCCTTTTTATCTAGGGCTGTTGATGTGCCTAGGAATGCTTAACTGAATGCTCGCCACTGATCTAAAAGAACTTGGAGACATCCTGGGACTGAGTCTGGGGCTGGGGCTGGGGCTGGGGCTGGGGATGGGGCTGGGCCTGGGCCTGTTGTTTTCCTCCAGAGCTGACTTAAGTGTCTGGCAGGCAGTTACAGTGGAGCATCTCGCCTCCTACTGTTAGAAATCAAGCTGGTTTGAACTTGGGCTTTAGTGTTTGTGGGGACCAATCTGTTCATGGTCCATCCCTGTTTTGGCAGAGCCCAGATGTCTACTGGTACCTTCTTCTCTGGTGCACTCTGAGCTCCGTTCTTGTTCCTTAGTCCTATAAGACTTCCTGAAGAGGCACTCGGCTTATTTACCTCCTAGTTTATTAAATGCTGCTTGGAAAGAGTTTGGAGAGGAAAAGCACAGATTTTCAGACTCATTGCTCCTGCTCCTTTCATTCGGGGGTCTTTGGCTATCTGAGTCACCCTTGGTCCAGCTTCTCAGCTCATTCTAAAAGAGGCTTTTTCTCCTTACACCGTCCACTGCAGCAGAAGCAGAAGACCAAAAGGTAACCACTTTCGTTCCCAGCTCTCACTCCTGAGGCTGTTCCTGTTCCTAGAATGATGGAAACAAGCTCTGAAGTTATTACTGGCTAGTTTTGTCTGTTAAGCATCTGATAAATGATTTTTTCTTTATCCTTTATTGCATATTGTTCTGGTTTTATTTGTGAACATTATGGTGCCCTGAAATAAACATGTAGGCATTGATGCAGGTAGGAATCTTCCAGTCTTGAGAATTCACTCCTTTTTAAAATTTTTCTTATAGATCTGTAAGTATTGGACTAATTAATAATTTAGTGATCTCAGGTTTTGTGCCTCTGAATATTTTTTGCAGTAATAGGAGAGGGTCAGATTGTAATTTTATATCCAAAATGTTCTCTTCTAGCCTTCTGTGTATTCATAGTAGACATTCAGAAACGTAACGGTGATAGTTTTATCCTCCATTATGTTCTATTTTTCTTCTCTTCCCAGTAGAGTATTCACATTCAGCCTGAAGCTCTTGGCAGTCTTGAGAGCTGGACAAGTGGAATGAATTGTATTAATACTGGAATCATTTCGGTTATTTCCTCTGCTTCTATTTTCCTTGGATAGTGTGTCAGTCTGTTGGTTTCTCTCAGTCCCAGCCCACTCACATTTCTCGTGTTCCTGCTCCTAAATCAAAATCCTTACGTTCCCTCTGGAAGTAGGTATCTCGGAGGCTAGCTTTTGTTCTGAATCTCTTGAAGCCTAAGAAGTCAAGTTTATAGGTTGTGACTTAAATAACAAAAAAAAGTACATAAGGGAGGACATGTATTACATTACTATAATAATAAGTTCTTACGTTCAGTAATAAATTCTTAAATTGTATCTTTAAGCTTTTAATTTTAAAATTAAAAACTAAAAACTGTAAGTTCACAGGCAGTTGTCAGGGTTCCTTTGACCCTTGTCCCATCTCTCCAAACACTAGCATCTTGCAGAGCTGCAGTATAGTACTGCAGCCGTAAAATTGACACAGATAAAACACAGAACTCTAAGCCGGGCGTGGTGGCTCACGCCTGTAATCCCAGCACTCAGGAGGCAAAGGCAGGAGGATTGCTGAGTTCGAGGCTAGTCTGGGCTACATAGTGAGCTCAGGGCCAGCCTGAACTACAAAGTGAGACCCTGTCTCCAAAAAAAAAAAAAAAAAACAAAACACAGAACTCTAAGGGCCCCTCCCGTGCTCCTGTACGTCTAGCTGCTTCTATATTTCTCTGCTGTGTGTTTGTGTGTGTGTGTCTAGTAGGTCCTAGTAGATCCTAGTTCTTTGTCTTCTCATCCTTTTAACAACAGGTATTTAACCAAGTAGAAGCTTGATTTGATGCTGTCAGGCATAACTGTTTTTTCAGCTGTCTAATTTATCAGTTAAGTGCAGTTAATAATTGTCCACTTACAATAGCAGCTTGGATCTCTTTCAAGATAGTGACATTATTGACCTGTTCTGCTAATAGTTGATAATGCTGTGCAATTTTGAATAGTTTCTACTTTGTGAACATCTAAACAAAGCCAAAAATGACCTAATTTGATTTTCTATGAACAGCCTTGGCTGAATGTTTGCATACAGTGGTCCTTAATGTCCATGAAAATTGATCTCAGCATTATTTGTAAACATAAGTTTTATTTTGTCTCCAGATACTTAAGGGCATTTAGCTCAGGAAAATATTATTCATCAGTCTTGAAATGAATGTACTCTTTTGTCTGTTGCATGATATACACAGGCTTAATCCAGGGTTGCTGCAAAATGGCACCAATTTTGGGTCCATAACATGTTGGGTATCAAATGGAGGTCCACCACAAATACGTTAGATATTTGATCCTTTTAGTGGCACATGAAGCGTGTAGTAATGAACAGTTTTACTCTAATTTCAGTGGCATAACTACCTTATAGGTCTGCTGCATAAACAGACGTGTAGGAAGTTGAAAGTTAAATGAGTTTACCAAATACTGTGCCACTTACCACTCTGCGTTTGTTTCAGTTGTCGGAATCTGCCCTCAGAGACCTCATTGTTGCCACCATTGCTGTCAAGTATACTCAGTCTAACTCCGTGTGCTATGCCAAGAATGGGCAGGTAATCAAGCTGTCAGACCCACCCCAGGGGGACTGTTGCTTTACAAAATGATTTTCAAAAATCCATCTGCCTCAGGTATTAGACAGCTTGAAAGGGAAAAGTTGCCAAGTTTTTCTCTTTTGGCTTTGTCAGTATTTACTCATCACCTTGGTCTACTGTTAAAACTAATGATGATTAAGAAGTAGCTTTGGAACCAAGTACAAAATTAGTCATTCACCTCTTGCTTGGAGTGTGTTTGTACATTTTGGTTTAGAGGGGATCTAATAGTTGATATAAAAATGACTTCATCACACTTTTCCCCACTGGTAGAATTTCTAGTGAAGAGAAAGAAAGGAATGGTATGGCCACTCATCAGCTTACTTTTTTGCAGCTTGCAAGATATTTTCACACATACATCTTACGTTGTCTCCCCTACCCCCCAGCTCTGGGGATGGAACTAAGGGCCTCGTGCATGCTAGGCAAGTGCTTTACCACTAGGCTACACCTACAGTCTCTTATGTTGTCTCACCAAGAATCTATTAAACAGAATGACTGCTAGATTAGGAGTTAACCTGATCTTTAAAAATCAGTTTTATTAATGTGTAATTTGTAAATGTCTTTGTAAATGTCCAGATGGTACAGTTTTCCCAAATTATACACTTGTGTGATCATCACCATAATCAAGATACAAACCATCCCTACCTTAAAATGGCCGAATTCAACAATACTTTGGTTTTAGGGTAGTGTGAAGTAGTGTGAAAGTATACCTGTATTACCACCCTGCTTTTTACTTTCAGTGCAATCTAAATTATATGAGGTATTCAGCACCTTATAAAATAAGCATTGTATTTAGGTGATTTTGCCTAATTGCATGGACTAAGTACAGCATGTAGAAGGTAGGCTATGCTAAGAGCTATAGTGTTTAGTGGGGAAAGTATATTTAGTATATTTTTGACTTACGATATCTTCAATATACTATTGGTTTGTTGGGATATAAAACCATTGTAAGTTAAAGAAAATCCACAATGGACATTTCTTACTATTTGATACAAGCTTCTTGTATCTAAGACACTGAATGCTAGATTGAGCTGGTTGCTAGAAAGGTCTCTTAACTTACGGTTGATTTTGGCTTTGCCCAAGATTTCAGGACAGGGAGCTCTTCTCACAGTGCCTACAGCTTATCTCTTTGCCTTTGTCCAATTATTTGGCCCAGAAATGAGGCAGATGGATATTGCTTAACATGATACCTAGGAGTTCCTTTCAGAAGTGTAGTTATTGCCACCTGTTAAGATTGCCAGTCTCAGATAGCAAAGCTGTGGTAGGCTGTGGCTACTAGACCCTTGGGCTGAGGTTCCATGCAGATTGGGGGCTTCACTGCTCATGCCCTTGGAGGAGAGTGCTTTGTCTGAAGAGGTATAATTGCATGTCTGTGTCCCTCAGGTTATCGGTATTGGAGCAGGACAGCAGTCGCGGATACACTGTACACGTCTTGCAGGAGATAAGGCAAATTACTGGTGGCTTAGACACCACCCACAGGTGCTTTCAATGAAGTTTAAAACAGGAGTGAAGAGAGCAGAAATCTCCAATGCCATTGATCAGTATGTGACTGGCACCATTGGCGAGGTAAAAGGCTTGTCATTGAGTTCCTGCCAAGCTCTGTTAATAGACTCACCCTTTTATGTGCCACAGAGTTTTATGTAACCACAAAGAAAAAGGAATTTCTCTTGAAATGTGATATTGTCTAAAATTGTTAACTAAAACTTAGCAATTCGCTGTTTTGTTCTCTCATTTAACTTCACTGTTTTATCGCTTTCTGAAACCAAAAACATTCTTTTTTTTTTTAAGTTGCCATCTCATTGGATTAGTTTTATATGATTGAACATCTCCCGTGGGTTGCAAGCTTTTCATGGCAGTGAGTGTTTTTCACCCATTCTGAGTTGTCTCCCAGTGTCAGGCGGAAGCTTGCTGATGACAGATAGGTATTCAACATTAAACACAAATCCCTTGATACATTCTGGAAGTGGCACTAACAATTCAATGTATTTTTGTTCCCTTTCATGTTTTTAAATGTCTTCTGTTTTGAAGGAATGTGTGGAGCATTAAAATTGCAAATGTCAGGGAGCTTGCTAGAGAAAAAGATTTGGCCCAGTTTCTAGACATAGCAAGTGCTTAATAAAATATTGGATGAAAAGCAAAAGGCTGTTAGTCAAAACTTGGTGGTCTTCAGAAGAGGTGAACTATCTTAAGTTGTCCCTTCAGCAACAGGAGGCTACATACTGTACTTCGCCACTTGGATCTTGCTGTTTTTACTACCCACCAAAGGCCTAAAAGTCTGGAAAGACTCTTTACATATAAACATGTTAAAAGCTAAAATGAAAATACATTTTTAGATAAAGCATCTTGTCTGCCTATGCTGCTGTAACAGAGTGCTACAGGCTGAGTGATCATAAACAGTAGAAATCCACTTCTCATTTTCTGGAGGCTGGGAGGTCCAAGGGTGAGGTGCCAGTAGGTTTTGTGTCTACGACAGGCTCCCCTCCGCGTTCACGCTGCACCTCCTTTCTGCATCCTCCAGAGGGGACAAATGCTGTGTCCTCGAGGTGGGGACTGCCTCCCATCCTCAGGCCATTCATAGGTGCTGATCCATTGGGAAGGATGGAGACTTCATCCTCCCCCTAGAACCCGACCTCTGACGTGGTTGTGTTGGAGGTTAGACTTCATCCTAAACTTTAAGGGGAACTCCAACTTCTAAACCATAGCAAGCACTAGAGCCTCGTTTTGATTTTTCTGTAGCTGACTTAGTGGTAGTTCTAGGATACCTCATCTATTTCCCAAACTGAATGTGCACCATCCCTTTAAAAACTCGTATTTGGAATGTGATTTTCTGTTTGCTTTGGTAGCTTTTGAAGCAAAAGATTTAACTTAAAGATTCAAAAACAAAGTATATTTAAATGATGGTTTTTACTTGAGAAACTTAGAATTACTTTTCCTCATTAATGAAAATATTTTTTAAAAAATCAAAGATCTCCTAAAAATAGGAGCCTTCAGTGTTTCATTATTTGTAATTCAGAACCCACAGGAAAAATTCCATGTGTCTTCTGCCGTAATTTTTTTATCAGATACATCTGAAAATAATGCAGAATTAACCTGCCCAACCCCTCCCTGCCCTGCAGGATGAAGATTTGGCGAAGTGGAAAACCCTGTTTGAAGAAGTCCCCGAGTTACTCACGGAGGCAGAGAAGAGGGAATGGGTTGGCAAATTAAGTGAGGTTGCCCTCAGCTCCGATGCCTTCTTTCCCTTCAGGGATAATGTTGACAGAGCTAAAAGGGTAAGTAGGAACCGAAGGTCATTTGCATGGGCTTGAGCATCATCTAGGGTAGTTTCAGAAAATGTCCTTGTGATTTGTGTCTTGTGAAGAGCTATATTTCAGAGGTGTGACTATAAATCAGTAATAGAATTATTTGGCTTCTCCATTTGATATGTGGATGATTCATCTTGTTACTGTACTTTGCCCTCTTTTTTCAAGAGGAATAGACAGATTTATTAGATAAAGTTTAAAAGAAAGAAAAGAGAAGAAAATAGAGTGCAGGCCCTCAAGAGAAAGGCACCTATTTTGTCTTTTGACTGAGTCATTGTTGGGTTATACTTCTTTGGAGGGGGATTTTGAATTTTGCAGGCTTTTCCATACAGCTGTGTTTTGAAAATCAATACTGACTTTTCCTGCAGAGTGGTGTGGCCTACGTTGCAGCTCCTTCTGGTTCTGCTGCTGACAAGGTTGTGATAGAAGCTTGCGACGAGTTGGGGATAGTCTTGGCTCACACGGATCTTCGGCTCTTCCACCACTAATGTTACCACATGTAAAGTGCTTGTGGTTTTCTTATGTGTAGATGAACAATCATGTGCAAAGTTCTGAAAATACCTTTTAAAAAAATAAAACATGGGCTGGCGGGACCCTATCTCAAAAAAATAATAATTTTTTTTTAAGAAACATGGCATATTAATAATTGGGTCCATAGTTTTAGGTAGTTGCATTTTATTTGTCCTGAAGGTTTGTACTCTTAGCTTTTACCTGAAACATGTCAGGGTTCGTGATGAGCACAAGATCATCCTGTTCTGTCCTGAAGCTCCACTGCCCCCACTGTGCTCCCTGTGTGAACCCCAAAACTTGTCAGTATGCCAGAGAAGCCAGTCTTCCAGGGGACGGGACAAGCCTTAGGCTCTGGCATTCCCTCGTAAGCTTTCCTCTCAGGGTTTCTTTTCAAAGTGCTTCTGAGACACTCTTGTCTGCTAACAAACAGCACATTATCCCCCTGGGAACTGAAACCAGGTGGATTAGCGAGTCATGCTGACCCTTCTGCAGTTAATGCCCATGCATACTTTTTTCTCTGTTACTGAAATGTTCCCTGTAACTTTAGCAGCCCAGGGTGCCTCTCTGGAACTTCATAAATAAACATAATCAGGACTCAGTTATAGGACATGTGCTTAACATTCTTTCTTTACCACTAAAAGTTCCTCCCAAGGACTGAAAGAAGTTGTCTGCGTGGACTCAGTATCCCACCTGAGCCCTTTGACCCAGAGGGAGCACAGTGCATCAGGGTGCTGTGACAGCCCTTCTGCGGGCCCTGTGTGTCTGGTCCTGACAACACAGCTATTTGTACCTCTAGTCAACTTGAGCCTTTGCCACTGCTCAGCTCATCAGATGGGTCCTGTCATCTTTTGTTCTCAGAATAGTCCCTCCCGAAATAAAAGTTTTTGGATTTTTTTTTAAAGAAGTTATTCATGTATTGACTCCTCTTCCAGCCCTTGATTAGTATGTTCTGCTGTTGAATCACACACCAAAGTGTGTGAGCAGTAAAGAACTGTAGAGAATCCATGACTTCCGAGGGCAGGCCAAAAGGCATTGTGATCTCAAATCACATGCTATCCCAGGGCAACCCCGGCTGGGCTGTGAGATGGAAATAGCTCTTGCTCGGAGGACAGACTGTTCGCCTAGCCTGGCTGCCTCTTGAAGGCCCTCCTACTTTTCCCCTGGCCACATCTGGCTTCCCCTTTTGGAGACACCTGAGCCAGAGCTGCCCAATAGAGACCCATGAATTCCTGACCTAGGTGGAGACTGTAAGGCACAGTTGGAGGGTGGGGTGGTTTGCAGTGTAGCAGTACGTAACTACAGCTCTGGGCTTATAAAACTAAATGTGTTCTCTGTTGCCTCTGATTCATTGATTATTCTCTAGCTTGTCGAAAGCTTAACAATAAAGGTATAATTTAGTGCTGCTTAATACTACACTGTCTAGGCAGGCTTTTACATCGGAGTCTGCCAACTACTGCCATTTTGAGACCTTAAAAATTAATGTATAATGCTTTCAGTGAAATTTCAGTTCCACACAGTCCTATTTTCAGCAACTATAAAACAGATGCAGATGGATTAATTTGTACAACAGTAGTTAATAATTGCAATGCTTGGAGTACCCTTCCTAAAAATGTATAAATGTGGCTAGGCAATAAAAAATTGCTCAAAAAAGGATTAAAATATATAGAATCCTCAGCTTAGAATGGTTTGACTTCATCATGGTGCAAGAATGGTAGGCATTCATTAGAAACCATACTTCCCATTTTGATCTTGATCTTTTCCCAGCTGTACACTTTGTGTATAAACACCTTGTACCCTGCAGTGTGCTGTGTTGGTAAGCAGTGCTGTCAGGTGTATTCAGTGGATCTTCTGTGTATGATCTTTTCAGCTTGTAATGGGTTCATCAGCATGCACTCCATGGTGAGCTGAAGAACATTGGTATTCTTAGTAGGTTTTTCTTGTATTTCATGAATTACTTCCTACATTATACCCATTATACTGTTTGTCTCCTCTGTGAAGGCTTTTTTTTGGGAGTTGTATTTTTTTTTTTTTTTGAGACAGGGTCTCGCTTTGTAGTTCAGGCTGGCCCTGAGCTCACTATGGAGCCCAGGCAAGCCACCACGAACTCAGCAATCCTCTTGTCTCTGCCTCCCTAGTGCTAGGATTACAGGCGTGAGCCACCATGCCCGGCATTGTGGTATGCGGTGTTGATTGTTGGTGGGCGTGAGTCTCCACGCCCAGCATTGTATGTGGTTACCGGGAATCGAACTCAGGACCTTGTGCTTGTGAGGCAGGCGCCGGAACCACTGAGCTAACCCTCCAGCCCAGGGAGTTGTATTTTTTACATCTAATGTTTCTACTTCCCTTGGAAGCTAATCCAGCATGCTATTTTGAAATCTGTCCTAAAGGGTTCTGGCGTATGGGCTTTTGCACCTGTTGTGTACCACTCCTCACCCAGCCATGAAGTCAGCATCTGCTCCTTCCCTGTGACCTTTGAATTTTGCTCCGTGACTTACTGTTTTCTTGTATCAACTTTGTGTCAAGGTCAGGTAGACCTTGAAGTTTGGGAAGGATCTGGAAATGAACATTAAGTCCTTAGATACTAGGGTTTCACTAGTGTTTAGATGAAAAGCATTGCGATCTTGAATCTCTTATTTTAATGGTCAGAAGATCCATAACCAAACAGATGAATAAAGAATATGTTTAAATGGGGGAACACCGGAGTTCAGGCAGGAAAGAGCCTCACACTCCTCTGCACCGTCCATTGGAGGCTAGTCCTCCACCCCTGGTTTTCTCCAGGTGAACCTTTAGGAAGAACCTGACTCTGCGACCCTTGCTGAGAGCACAAAAACCTACAGATCTTTATACTACCAGTGTCTTCCTTTCTTAAACACTCTTTAAATCTTACTTTTGCAGAATACTTCTAGACACCAGCTTAAGTCATTTATTTTGTGGAAAAGTCAAGAAAAATCTGTTTAAAAAATAACTTTGGTACTAGGGATGGAACCCAGAGCCTTCACACTGAGCATACCCTAGTGCAGGGGTAGTGATTCTATGGCATGTGCTGCGGTGAGCTGTTTGTGTCACTGAAAGCTCTAAAAGCTTCACCGTCATTGTCTTTCTTTTTCATTTGTATTTGATACAGGTTCTGAATCACTGAATTCCCTAGGCTGAGTTCAAGTGTACAATCCTCCGGTGTCAGCTGGAGTTAGGTGTGTACTGAGTACACACCTAGTGTACTAATGCTGGGGTTAGGTGTGTACACCACTACACCTGCTAAAGAATAATTTTTGAACACTAGGTTACCCCCAATGGAATAAAAAAAGTAGAACTTTGCTAACTGCCCCTACATTCTTGTTCTTAATCACATCTTCATCTCCCCCCTCAAGAAGAGCATTTCTCTGTGTTTAGCATAGTCACCCCATGTAGGCACTTGGCAGCTGAGTAACTGTGGGTGTGCCTCAAACTGTGGGAGTTTGTTCCTTCCAAAGGACAGGGGTGGAGTCAGACCTCAGGGAGGTTGTGTAGCTCTGGGGTAGAAGCCCAGGCCCTGGCATGAGGCTTTCAGGCTCAAAACCCATCTCTGCTGCTCAAGTCAGGCAACTTGGGTGATCCACCCGGGCTTTCTGTCACTTTCTGTTCAGAGAAGCAGCAGCATTGGCTTCTCAGGGTTGCACACTGAGACCACTTAGAGGACTACCTGAGACATGAGATGCTGTTCAGGAAGATGCTGGTTATTTTCGTATTGCTTCTGTGTATCTAGGAGTGCTGGTACATAATATACACAGATGAAGATAATAAAATTCTGTGTATTCATGCATGGTTTGACCTGTTTCCAAACAGTAACCAGAAAAGTTCTGAATTCCTTAGATTTATCTATTTCATCACACCCCACAACACACACAAAGTACTAGACATTTTCTATAAAGTGACATCTTTTACTTCTATCTAGATAAAAGTCACAATTTTAACCATTTAAAATTGTACAATTCAGTGGTTTTAAGCATATTTAAAATACTGTGCATCTAACTCCCTACATTTTCTTCATCCTTTATTCCTATTACCCATCCCGAACCCTTGTTCTGGATGACCTCAGTTATTTTTTGTGTGTACAGATTCACCTATTCTGGACATTATCGCGACCCTCGCTGATCCCGCAGAGAGAGACGCAACCACGGAGTGCAAGCTTGAGCTTTATTCTTAGCACCACCACCACCTGTATAGGCGCTTATGTATCTTTCCATGGGGGCCCTCCCACTGAGCACAGGTGATACCATATAAGGCCTGTGGTCAGCTTGTTTGTATTAAGCAGCAGTCTCTGGCTTACTGCCAGCCGCCATCTTTGGGGAGCGGCCGTCATGGCCCGCCACATCTCCCCCTTTTTGTTTTTCTAAGAGGCTCATAGGGACCGTGCCTGTCTTAGGTTGTGTCTCTCGAGTATGCCTTACCCGTCATGGGCCATGGAAGAGGTATGCTTCCACGCCTGTCTTAGGTTGGTCGTCCCAAAGAGACATCATTACCCGTCTCTGACTACCAGTCCAGCATGCTGAGCCATACCTGAGGAGACTGGCCAGCCTTGAGTGCACGCACTGCAAAGGCCAGATGCTGAGTATGTCGGTGCTGGTTTTGACAATACCAACACAAGGCTAGTGCGGTGGCCATGGCCCCCAAAAGTAGCAGAAGGCCCAGTGAGATCGTCCTGGCCCAGGTCTGAAACATCTGACCCAGAGTAGCAAAAAGGGAGGTCCCAGGTACCGGGGGAACCTGTGTCTCATTAACGCTGCAGATATCGTCGCGCAGCTGCTTGGTGAGGTTGTAGAACTGTTGATTCCACGGCCCATTGATGATCTGTTGCAAGGCTGTAGTGGCCTGAGACAAGTTTGTACATGCACGTGAATAATACAGGCGTGAGGATAGGTCACATCATAGGAATAGTGGAAACGTGCCCACAGCATGTCCATCTGTTCTTGTAGCAGTGCTGTTTGTTGATTGAGGTTTAAAATGCCTGTTTGCAATGTATACTAAGGTCCTGTGTTGTAGCCAAAGCTGTCGCTGTTTTTGCAGCGAGTTGGTCCACAGTGGTTGCAGTCAGAGCTGTTTGAGCGATCGCGAATCCCACGGCTGCCGCAGCGGCGACAGCTGTGCTGATGGCGACAACAATATCGGCGGTTATCCCAAAGTCTCTTTTATGGCGCACGTATGGATACATCGCTATTTCTGGTGCTTCAACAGGGACCGGCAGCCAAGCAGGGATGCGGACAAGGACTGCATTTGTTGAGTAAATCCAGCAGGCACTGAGGGAACAATTCTCAACAGAACAGTTAAGGATTCCTTCCGGTGGGACAGACCCATTCCAACAAAGGAAAAGGAAGGGTGGTCTACCAGGGTGCCTGGCTTTCCTTAGACACGACCAGAGTAAGAGAAAATAGAGGGAAAGAAAAGTGCATAATTCCCCACCGCCTGGAGGACTGGAGGCTCTCTTACCCACACCCATCGGAGGTGACCGAGGACTCCCGATGTCATCTGCAACAGGGTGACGAGACTCCTCATAGTTTCAGTCGGCGGTCCGCTCAGCCCGCGGGCCGAGGCGCACTAGGCGTTCCGGGACCCAAATAGGAGACTCCTGGTCCTGTGGGAAAACACAAACTGCTCTTCTCTTCCAGATTAGGACTGGGTCTGGGCCTTTCCAAAGCCCCGCCAGCAGGTCCTTCCAAAGGACCGGGGGATGAGCTCTTTGAGGTCCCACACCCGCATGGCGTTCAGCCGCGGAGAGGCCCTGAGTGTTGAGGGAAAGAAAATTTAGGGTAAAAAGGGCAATGGCCAGGCGTTCCCTTTCAGTTCGCCCCAGGGTCTCCTCTCTCCCTTTTTGTTTTTCTAGCTGACGCTTGAGGGTGTTAGGGGCGCGTTCTATGATTCCTTGGCTTTGTGGGTTGTAAGGGATGCCTGTGTTTTATTCCTAGCTGTGCACAAAATTGTCTGGATTGGAAGTGTATGCGCTGAGAGGACCAGGTGCCAGGTCTAACCACTTACTGCTGAGTCCCAGCACCTGGGACCAGCCAGGTGGAATCGGCTGCCCAGACAGACGTGGACTAAGGAAACGAATCCACCTGGAACTGAGCAGCAGGACCTGGCCGTGGGGATGGGAAACACCTGTGGCAGCCCGGGTTCCACGAGTTCCGCATGCAGCAGCTGATCCAGGCCGCTGGGGAAACACCCCTCACCTCTGGAGGGAACCCCACTTGGTTCTGAGTCCCCACAAATTGCGCCTGGCCAGTCAGCATAGTTAGATTCCAATGAGCTCGAGGCCCGCCCACAGCCTGGTTTTCTCGGGCCATGGTTTGGCTGAGCTCCTGCCAGGCCGCCTTCCATATCAGATACTGCCCTCCGGATAGGATGGCTTGGGCTATGTTTGTCCAGTTATCGGGAGCCAGGGCGACACCTGTGGACAGGCAGTCTAATAAAGATAGGATATATGTGGCCTGTGGTCCATATGCCTGGACAGCTTCCTTAAGCATTTTTATTTTTTTAAAATCTATATTTTGATGGTACCTTCATTGATTTGTCTTCAAAAACAGGAAATAACATGCCTCCCTCACGCAAATCAGCCCACCCTTTTGCCTCTTCTTTAGGCGGCATGTCATTGTAAGGTGGCGGGGGAGCAGAGGCTCCCGCCCCTCCCCCCTTTGTCTCCTCCCATTGCCTCTTTTCGCTTTGCTCGCTTTGGCGTGATACCCTTTCTTTTTCTTTCTGTTTCCCTTTCTTTTTCCTGTGCTAACCTCAGTAGAATCGGAATCACCGACTCGGAGTCACTAGAAGAGGGGGAGCTGAGGGAGGAGGAAGTGTCGCAGCTGCTTTCTGAGCTGGAGGCCATACTAAGCTGAGTGAGAAGTATCTCTGCAGCGGCTTCCTCCTTACCCTCTTCTAACACCCTTGCTCCCTTTTGCAATGTTTCCCGATGGCTCTCCCGACCACTGTGAGAGCAACCACGAACTAAAGTCCAAATAGCCAGCGTACCTGTGGGCAGCGGCGTTCTTTCCTCCGCTGCCTGAAGCTCCGCACCCAAATGTTCCCATTGTGGTATGTTGAGCAGACCCTCCTCAACAAACCACGGAGCCTTGGAGGCAACGGTCTGCAGGAAGACACGGGCTGTGTTTGTTTTTAATGGGGTGCCACCTGCTTGTAAAAGATATTGCAAAGCGTTTTCCAATTTTGCTTTTGAATTTTCTGAACCCATGGGTCCTCAAATCTTGTTGCTAGCTTGAAAGCAAACCTCCGCCCTACAAGGGGCAAACCTACTCTTACTGCGCGTCCGCAGACCTTACCTGGTCGTTGCTCCTCCGCCCGCCCAGGTACCGACGCGAGGTTCCCGTGTTTCGGCACCAGTTGCGACCCTCCCTGATCCCACAGAGAGAACCGCAACCACGGAGTGCAAGCTTGAGTTTCTTACCACCACCACCACCCATATAGGCGCTTATATATCTTTCCATGGGGGCCCTCCCATCGAGCACGGGCGATATCAATTAAGGCCTGCGGTCAGCTTGTTTGTATTAAGCAGCAATCTCTGGCTTACTGCCAGCCGCCATCTTTGGGGAGCGGCCGTCATGGTCTGCCACAGGACATGTCATGTAAATGGGATCGTGTGTCTACTTTTGTGTTTGGCTTGGAGGTTTGTGTTGCAGAATGTATCATACTTCTTTCCTTTTATACACAAATACTCTGTCAAACATATATTACCACATTTAATGAGCTAGAAATTGGTAGATTTGGGTTCTACTTTTTGGCTATTATGAATAATGCTCCTGTGAACATATATGTACAAGTTTAAATGTTTTTTTTTTTTCCTCTGGAGTATATAGGAGTGGAATTATGCTATCATATGGTGACTATATTTAACTTTTTAAGGAGTCACCAGAGAGATTGCTTTTCATAGTAGCTGCACCAATTTACTTCAGCCAGCAGTGTATGAGGTTCCAGTTCCTCCACCCAAGCGGCACAAAAATAGCTTTTCAGCGTTGCCTCCCTGTTATGCACCCAATGCTGAGTGCGAGAGGGAGGTCCTGGCCCAGGCAGTGCCACTGGAGTGAAAATGGTAGGTTCTGAAATTCTGTGGTGCAGGGAGTTTCCCAGTAGTCGGGCCCTTGGCCTCAGTGTGATTGATCTAAAAGAGCCCATGGTGGCCGCCTCCAGCGTGGGAGACCCGGGCCCCGGCAGGGGAGAGCTGACCATGCTGCCTCCTACGGTCTGAGCACCAACATCAAGCTCTTCTGCCAGGGAGGTTTCCACACCAGAGCCGTCTTAGAGGCAATCTTGACTCCTCAGGCATACAGGTTATATGTCTCTAAAGAGCAAGTAAAAAGGAATTCAAGGAAATGTAAAGCATACTTTAAAATCTCATATCTTACTCCACTGAACAGTGTTACAAAAGGGGGCTCAAGGTGAAGCGCCACTTCTCTTTTATTGCTTGCAGTATTTTCCTCTCCTCATGTAATTTGTGTGGATTTTTGCTTGCAACTCACAAAGAATCTTTTAATGAAGACTGGGAATAAGACAATGTGGCAATGAAAAAAATTCACCTCTCAAAGAGAAGTGCCACAACTTGAGCTTCCTTAGCTTGTGTGAGGTCACATTTGTGCTGCTTCTGCTTTTTCTGGTACTCTTCAGATGTCCCAGACATGAGAAGTCCCAGTAGTGGCCTTTGTTTTTTTTCAGTATTTGAATTGTATCCTGTGAAAATGAGATTTTTTTTTTTTTAAATTGCAGCCTGCCACTTTCCCTACCGCAGTAATGGGAACTTACTGAATAGCTGGCAATTTCAGCACTTAAATGTGCTGATGTGATGTTTCTTAATCACCTTAATGAGTTTCATACAACTAGAAATGAAATAGGATTTTCATTGGAAATATAATTAAATAGGAAAAGTCATTTCCTATACTTGTAATTTGCACCTGATCATTTCTTTATTCACCTCCCTAGAAATTGTGTCCTATGGGCTCATGGTGATATTATTATAGACCAATTTGCATAATTCATTTAGGTCATTAGAGCTGGAAACAATATAAATACACGATAAATTTCATTACAAATCACGTATAGCAAGCACAGTTAAAACTCTAAGTTATTTTTCTTAAAGACACAATATTTACTAGCTTTAGCTTATTTTTTGTCCATTATTTGTCTAAACCCTGATTGGTCGTTTAATTATACCTTTTTCAGTCTTGCTTGTTTAAGGCAGTTCTAATGGGAAGCACTGATGTGGGCCTCATGCTGAGAAAGATCTCCAGAAAGACTGGGGTCTTGAGGTGACTTATTTTGCCAAAAACAGTTTTAAAAAAAGTTTGCCTTCCTCACCTTGCGATGCCCAAATAGAAAAGGCCATTTGAATTTACTTAATTTCTTCCAAGCTTCATTTGTAAATTTAACATATTGCTTTTGAAATTCAGTAGTTATTGTGAAAAGTTGTATTTTCTTTTCTAAACAGTTTTTAATGATGAAGCTTGTAGTTTTTAGATTTGCTCATAAAAAGTACTCAGAAGGGCATGCTATCCACTTAATACAGTCCAAATGGGTTGATTTAAACTGCATTTTAGCAAAGTATTTTTATGGTTTAGGGATGGTTGATTTAAGACATCAGCAGTCAGTCCAGTGTTCTTATTTTATGTTTTTAAATACAAAGACCTCTCAACAAGATGACAGTGAGGAAGAGTCCAACTTCCTCTCTGGGTGTGTTTTCTGCATGTTTCCCACTGTTCATTGCCCGGGTCGCCGAGTCCTGTTCTCTCTCCTGTGAGCACTGCTAACCTGCCCGTGGCCACGCTGAACCACACTTCTGTGCTACTGATACACACAGAGCAGCTCATCTGGTAATTGTTAGACCATAAAACTAGTGATAGGGAAGTCCAGGCTCTAGCTCTAGCTTCTGCTAAGGAGAACACATCTATCTTCACTGGATCCTCTTATAAAATTAAACTATAAAACTTCCTTCATGTGAGGTGTTAAATGTTAAGATGCTTTTACAAACTGTAAATCATTTTAAATGTATTTTTTAAACAAATGAACCATGAGGAAATCTTTGTATTTATATTCTTTGTCAGGTAGTTACTGAAATAGATTGAATCATCCTTTGTAGAAGTGCTGACTAAATCTTTTACTAAATAATAACTATTTCTTGTGTTGTTATTTACTACTCTGAAAGTCAGCTTTTTGATTTTGTGAGAATATTGGTCTTTTGAAACAGGATCTTGCTCTGTAGTTGAGGCTTCCCTTGAACTTGCTACATATCCCAGGCTGGCCATGAACTCACAGTGGGATCCTCCATCCTCAACCTCCTAAGTGCTGGGATCGTAGGTGTGTGATCACCTAACGTGTGAACATCAGTTTTAATGAGCTTTTTTTTTGGGAATGGATATGGGGAGCAAATATGGGGTCTCAGCCATTCTAAATTAGCACTCTACCACTGAGCAGTACTCCCAGCTGTGTCAGAGTTAATCCTGATGTTTTGTTCCCTCAGTGTGAAATTGAAACATAAATGATCTTTGCAGTCAAAGAATGAGCCAATTCCTCAGTGGCAATTTATCAAGTCTGATGAAAGTATCAGTTGGTGAGAATTAAGGCAAGTTAGATTGAAGTTACTGTGTACAAAAGGAATTCCTTAAAACTTCTCTGCACTGTACAATATTCAAGTAGTTTTAGCAGACCAGTATTCCTTTTTCTTTTTCTACTTGAATAGATGTTTATTCCATGAAGGAAGGAAAGCAGCAAAGAGGAAGGGAAAAGCAACTGAAGATCTCTTCAATTATACTTATGAAGCTTATTTAATAAATATTTCAGTCTGCTTAAAACTGTTAAGGCAGCCGGGAGTGGTGGCTCACGCCTGTAATCCCAGCACTTGGGAGGCAGAGACAGGAGGATTGCTGAGTTCGAGGCTTGCCTAGGATACATAGTGAGCTCAGAGCCAGCCCTAACTACAAAAAGCAAGACCCTGTCTAAAAAAACAAAAAACAAACTGTTAAGGCAGAAGACTAAAGCTATCTCTGCCACTGAAGAGATGAAATAACAAAAATGAATTTTTGTAGCGACAGGCAGAAAATCTTGTAAGAAATCACCCAAGAACTAGTATGGCACATCACAGATTTTCCAATGTTGGCTGAATTGAAAAAAAAAAAAACTATCATCAAGATCATTATATACTCCCCAAATACTTTATATAAACAGAAAGAACTTCAAGTTGTGGAATGTAAATCTTTTATTAAAACAGTTGTCTTTCCACAGTAGTAAAGCTTTGGCAAATACAGTATAAAAATAACCAACCATCATTATTACCAAATTCCTCTTATCAACTGCATACTAAGTGTCTTCAATACAGTTTTTTTTCCATATAAAAATACTGGGAAAAATTGATAAATAACAAGAAAAAGAGATTTCTAGGCAATTCTTAGGATCATTTGGAACAAGTGAGAACTGTGGATAGTTGAAATACCACAGTAGCCAGGACATGCCGATCCTTGGAGGCCAGTTAAAGAGAGCAGAAGTGTTTGGATAACCTTTCCCCTACTTAAAATTCTGGTAATACTGTTCAATACATTTGGCATCTTGGTTGGCATATACACTTCCCTAGTGATCCCACACCAAATCACACCAAGAATCATTTCATTTAAAATACTGAGCGGTACTGAATATTCTGAAGCAGAAGAGGCAACGTCCTGCCCTTTCATAGGAAAAGTCTCAAGACACTCCCAGGTGATGCTTGGAGATGCTGTGAGTTGAGCAGAAGCTGGAGAAATTACTCCAGAGCAAAACGCTAGAAGGAAACTCTCAAAGATGGGATCTGCTAACGTCACTCCAGTTTAGACAGACTTGGGCAGAGAGACGTGCTGGCTCCTTTGGGATGCAGATGTTACTCTCTGGAATCTTCTCTGTCAGCCTGGACATCTAAAGGCATGAAGCACTCGATTGGGCAGTTAACATTCTGTTAAATCGGAAGAAGAAAAAAATTAGTGGGAAATATGCTCAAGTGTACAGAAAAAAAATGGGGAAGGCAGACGTTCAAAACAACTGTTTCTAGGAAACAGTGATAGAAGCTCAAGAGCTTTGTGGTGTCTAGGACACGGTATTCCATGTAAATCATCGATGAGATTTTAAAAGGTAAATCTCCTGGCTCATCTTAAAGAAAAGCGTGCAAGTCTGCAGGCTCCCTGCTGTGCACTTGCGTGGATTTGGGAGACAGTGGGGAGCGAGTGCACTTACAGTGTTTGTCCTCTGGTGGTATCGCTGTGTGTACTGGTTGTAGGAGTGGCCAGTGGAGCCTTCAGGACCAGGTTCAGCCCCAGGCCGGCGGCAGTTGTCACAGCGCCAGCCCTGAGAGGAGAGACAGAGTCAAAGGTGTTCGTGCTGGCTTGTTACCATGTCTTACTGTCAACTTAAGTTTTTCCTTCCTCCTGAAATGTCCTTTCTTGCTATGCAAACCCTATTGTGCTGAGACTCATTCCAGCCCCACTTCCTCAGTTCTCCACTAGATACTGGAGATTTTCCTAGAATTCTAGAGCTTTTAAAAGGACTTTACAGTAAGCAAACAGACGCAGAGGCAAGAAGTCACACAGTGGGCTATGGGTGGGCCCGGGGCTGCCATCTTGGAGTTGGGGTGACTTTGGTCACGTCCTGTCTACTGTATTGCATGGCCACTCCCTTCCTAACCTCCCAGCCAAGTGGAATCAGAGCCTTGGATCTGGCCAGAGGTGGATAAGATGGGTCATAGGAGCAGAACACCGAGGCTAAAGGGGCTCCTCCCTGAGCTTTTGCTGGAATGTAAGGAATCCTGGCGTTTTCTTCTTTGTTATTCCTAAACTGCCAGAAGGTAAAACAAACTGAAGGAGTGACTTGTACACAGCAACATAAGTCGCCTAGAGATGGAAGCCAGAGCCAAGGAAGGCACAGAGGAAGTGACAGCCTCCAGGTGCCTTTGTCACAACAGCCCCAGAGACTGGAATACTGGGGACTTGACAGTTAAGTGAGCTGTTTTCGCCTAACATAACTTGACTGGGATTTTTCCTCTTAGAACTGAAAGAACCCTAAATAACACTATCACTTTCTTACACATCATTTCAATATTAGAGACACATTTCTACACAAAGGAGCCTGTTTGCTGTAATACCTAACACAATGGGGGTAAATACCTACCTACAGAACTGGTGAGGGTTCCTTTCATATAAAAATGTAACAGTTCCCACTCCTGTCTTAAAGTGTTTCCTTTAGAACAGAGTAGGTGTCACATATGAAAGGTTTCATGTGCATAAGTAACAAGATGTGGAAGTGTGATAAGAATCTTACTTCCCAACAAATCCACTCTCTGTCATACATTTTTTTTATACCAAGAAGACCTAGCTGAAGTGGGGTAGGCAGAGACAGACACCCACATGCTACAAATGGAATGACATGAATTTCCATTGGCTGTCCTGACTGTCCCAGGTCCCAATATGATACACAGACAGGTCCCTGAAGATCCTTCCATCTCCCAGGTGAAACACCCTAGACACAGCACTCCACCTTGCTCCTCTCTTAGTGGGTGACTGAATTGGTCAGTGTCAAATACATCAACCAAGGACTCTTAGCCCGGAGTGGGGCCTATGCTCCTCATCCACTGGAGTTTGGGGAGCTGTTGGAGAGCACATGGCTTTGTTGAAAAACTAAACTCTCACGCTCTATTCTTTGAGTTATGAGACTCAGGTCTTTTTGAATCCCAATGAGGAGAGAAGGGCACAGCACTTTTTATTCCTCTGAGGAAGGGTACATACGAGAGATAGCTGAGGGATACTGGGTTAAATAATAGACTTCCAGGGCCTTCCACAGTATTTTCTTTGCATCTGATTTTGCACCATGAGACATCAGATAGAGGCCTGGCTCAGTGGTGCTCTGTGGGGCTCGTGCCATCCTAGCCTGAGGAGCATGTTTACAGCCTCTGCTCTGTTCCTTCCCCCCAATCAAATCTTAGCCATCCTAAACCCCACCAGCTGAAAGTCTCTTTCCCAGGAAGCCTTTCTTGCAGATTCCACACTCCTTGGTACTGTATCTGTTTGTCTCACTCGGATTGTTAATTAGCTTGACTTTGCAGTGTGTAGTAATTTGAGGTCCCTGGCTCTCACTGTATCATTAAGAGCCGAGGCCACTTCTCATACTCTCTATTTGTCCTGTCTTATTTCCCTGTGAGGGAACTTACAGCAAGGATCTACTTTTGGATCGAGAGAGGGCACTAAGTTGTGGCATTTTCTCAGATCCAAGGTATTATTTAAAACACTTGACAACAGTGCATAGCAGCACGTGTTCATTAGCGCAGAGTTGGAGGCTCAGTGCTACACAGCATGTAACACTCCAGGTGGTGAAAAATAGAACAGCCCGAGTGCAGAGGCAGGAGAAGGGCTGAAGCTGTGAGCGAGGGGAACAACTTTGTGGGCTCTTCCTAAGAGGCACCATCACGCCTGCATGTGCAGCACACCCACACAGGAGCGCCTGTGTGTCGTATCTAAACTGCAGGGAGTCTGGGATGTCCCAACTTACCCGCTGGCCTCCAAAGCAAGTGCATGAGCAAATGGCACCGAGGTATTCCTTCTGCCACTGTTCTCCTACGTGGTACGTCTTCCCGTCATCGTAACACGTCGCCTCATCTACACATAGGCACAAACGGAAGCAGGTGTCAGACTGAGAACAATAATGCAGATTTGACTTGATACAAAGGTGGGCTCTACTTTTGCCCTCAATTTGTATCATCACAGCCCAAATCTCACGAATTTCCATCCTCATAAGCAAGGTTCTGCTATATAGCAGCATTTCAAAATCTAGCTATCATAGTTTCAATGGAAAGACAGAAGTCACATTTTAGCAGCTGAATCTACAGACCAATTAAGCTTTCTTGTAACATCCCACTGCAGATAATGGTCAAAATACTTAGATTAGAAAAGCGCTATAACATTAAATCATGACTCATTTTTGAAGCTTGTCTCTGCTTTTCCAAATCAAAAGATTAACAAGCCCTCTGCTGAGTCCTCAAGGAGACCTCGAGTCTCCAATCAGTCCTGCGAACGAGAGCTTCCATGCGGTAATGAAAGCTCGAGCACTTAATAAGACACTAAAAATGATTTGTGATGACATACGTGGATCACACTTGAATTCTCCTTTTCCATTCCCGAGACACGTGCAGCTCATCATCTGACCGTTCTCTCCCTGCCGGTCCCACTTCTCTCCGATCTTGTAGTTCACACCATTGTCATGGCACCATTCTGCAGGGGCAGGAACATCCCCGGCCGAGAGTTATTTGTGTTTGGACACAGTAAGTACACTGGGACGTGTCATAGGATTTGAAAAATCTCATCATTATTTCTATATTTGATTTTTTTCTCAGCTACTGCAAGGTTTATTTTGCCATAGTCATATCATATGACTAGTCATCAACTTTAATTTGAATTCTCATTATTAAGGTTCAGAATTGTCAGACACTAAAGCAGGCCTGGAGTAGTCTTTTAGGGATTAAAAAAAAAATTACGTTTGAATTTGAAGACACCTAGCTAGAAAGTAGTTCAGTTAATCTTCAAACAGATCATCTGGTTCTACCTACCACTTGTTTCATGTAAAGGAAAAAAGAATAAACCCAGGTAACAAGATAAAAACAAAATGATAAATCAATAATTATTATTCCTGCCGGGCGTGGTGGCTCACGCCTGTAATCCCAGCACTCGGGAGGCAGTGACAGGAGGATTGCTGAGTTCGAGGCTTGCCTGGGCTACATAGTGAGCTCAGGGCCAGCCTGAACTACAAAGCTAGACCCTGTTTCAAAAAAAAAACCAAAATAATTATTGCTGCAAACAGAAGACTGGCTGAAGAATATCAAGAGTCCCAAGTGATATGTCTGTATCATATATAAAAGATAACTGTTCGATATCCAAGATTTATGCTAGAGTATACTTTTCAGAAATTTGTATAACAATATTTCTTCTTCCATTTTATCAACAACTCAACCTCTTTATACTGTAAGAAAAGGTGTTAGACAATGATGACATCTAAGCAAAAAATCTGTATGTTACGCCAAATGCTCACATAAGTGAATTTGTAGTTCTGATTCATCAGTCTACCTAAGTACTCACACACATAAAACGAAAATATGCAAACTTGAAGTAGTTCAGTTTCAGAAGTTAAAAGCTACCGAAGTGACACCAAACATCAGTATTCCTAACTCCAACTTGTGTATGACCCCCTTCTGCTCTGCTTTTCCATTCTCAGAAGGCTAAGGACAGAAGTGTACACCAGGAAACACCAGTTGGGTTTTACAAGTATAATACTTGAAGGGAATTTTTAAAAAGCTGTTGTGTTTTTCTCCCAAAGTATAGAATTTCTACAAATCTCCACAGGAGGCTTGTTGATAAGGCATAGGCTTAACACCTGTAAAATGGCGCAGGTGTTAATCATGATTGTGTCTCCTGAAAACAAGGATAAATGAAAGGTTACAAATTCCAATACTAATTTTCAAAGCATAACATAAAATTTCTATGATCGTTTAAGCTAGAAGTCTTCAAAACATAAAAATGTTTTTATAATTTCCAAATCAAATAATTGAAGATAATTATTAATTATTAATAAGTGGAATACCTCTATACTTTATATTACTAGCAGTATTCACTTCTCTAGGTTATGTGTATATGCACCTGTTTATGTATGTTTGTGATATGTGTGACATATGCATTTACATGTGTGCATGATTTATATGTCTGTAATGGAAGAGTGTGTGCACTATGAGATGTATATATTGGGTTTGTGTTAAAAGAATATTTGTGAGTAAAAATGTTTACCTCTGACCTCATTCAACATGAAAGAGTAAGTGATTTTAGATTTTGTCTTTGACACTCTTAAGCATGGCTCTAATGAGTATACTGTACAAAAAAAATTTTCAAGAATCATAACCTCTGTCACCTTGTTTTTCATTAATAGTTGTAGTAGCACACAGCTCTCAAAATGAAGCAATATTTAACAAGTAAAATTTCCCATCATTTTTCTATGATGCAAAATATTACTTTGAGCCAAACAGTGTTGTCCTGTTTGCTGCATGTTTGGAAGAGCCTGTATCTACCAAACATGCCCCGTTGATCCATTAGTGCAAATGCATGAACCAGAAGAGACTGGAAGAGGAACAGGTGGATGAATGAAGCAAGCTACTCACTAGATGAATCGCATCTGAAATGACCACTGCCAAAGCCTAAGCACTGGCATGTAAGTTTAAAGCCAGCTTCAGACAATCGCTCCCACTCCTCTCCAATGGCATAGTGGGAAACTGTGTAGGGGTCAAAGCAGGAGTCATCCGTAGGTTGGTTCAGGCCTTCATTGACTGTGGAGGAAAAAATAAAAGAGATCATATGGGGGCTTTGGAACCATAAGAAGAAAACGGGAGGATTTTTTATACCATGACTTAATCTGCCATCCAAATTCCAATGGTGCTAAGCAGCAGTCATCAACCATTCTTGTAAACAATGCTCAGAGGCAGCCAGTGGACACTTACACTTTTTGTTCTAAAAAAACAATCATTTCTGATAAATCTACTTTCTAGATAATGAGTGGTTAAAGCCACTTCAGAGGGTGACTGGCAGTGTCTTTCCCTCAATATTAGAGTGACCATGAGTAACCTGCTTAGCATCTCCCTGTCTCTCCTCTCATCTGAAGTATAAAGGATTAAAAAAAAAATCTCTATCCCTAGAATTTTTATGAAGATTACACGGGTCCATGAATTCACTGGCTCTTTGTCAAATGCAGAAGTGCTCACTAAATTAAGAATTATTGGATGCTGTCCTTTATTATAATGCAAAAATCTTAGCATACACTATTATGGCATTTTTTGCATATCATGCAGAAATCCTACATTTTGCACATTATTATTATGCTAGTAAGACTGTTTCATTTTGTCAATAAAATCAACTGGCCCCAAAAAGAAGGAGCAACGGGATATAGATGATTTAGGAATAAACAGTGAAGCTTTATGCTACCTAAGGTTTTGTTTTTACGTTTTTGCAAAAAATCCACTTATTTTAAAATAATCTGTATGAATAAAATATGTTGCAGATATTCTCTAAAAATTAAATAAGATAAACTACTGACTTTAAATCCCACAGTGTAGGATTAGGTTTCACAGCTTCTTCTTATGGAGTAGAAATCAAATGATAAATGCAATAGATATTTTAAATGCCTAATATTTCAAAAGGCATGACTCTGGAAGACAATTGTATTTTAGAAAACCTAAAAAATCTGAAATATTTCAAAGCTAGGAGAACCTGGCCAGAATAAAGAATTCTGCTTCTGGGAATGAAGAGTTGGAAGGAAAATGAAAAGAAATTGAACTGTTAAATCAGGAGCCACTACTCTAAAAATAGACTGGAATTAAAATTCCACCATAACAAAAGCTATGGAGATGGTGTTTTTAAGAGTGATATGGAAATGTCCAAAAGTCTTTATGCGCTCAAAAATTCTTTTCACATGGCATTTCACTAGTAAAAACTATGAAAGGCAAAATATAATAAAATATTACTGAGAATATGTAATACAACAACTACAAAGTAATCCTGCCTCTGGCTTGCCAAATACTCAACTGCTTAATTCACAGGAATCTACATATGTAAAATAGCAGTTTTCTGTCAGATGAAGAAGAAAGTTGAAATTAAGTGACTAGTCCTAGGATGAAATCTTGTCACTTAGCAAAAGCAGAATTTTCTTGCTGCAGATATGGAGTAGAAAACCTCCAGTTAGAAGAATTGAGATCTACAATTCTGATTACTCCCTATCTCATGTTCTTTGTGGGGTTTTCAGCTGATGTACATTGAAAAGCCAGTGTCACATACTGGCTTAAAAGGGCTTTCCAAGTGCTGCGAAGAAGAATCAGTGACATTTACCCTTTTGAAGGTTTCCAGTAAGTCTTTACCTAGAAAGAGACCATAGTGGTAGCATTTCATCTATTTGCCCATAATGTCTGCTGAGGACTTTGCTTTATAGGTGACCTGTTTCAATATAAGACTCAAGACCACCACAGCATGGGAAGATGGTGAGAATGTGGGAAAAGACACCAGAAAAGCACACTTTTCTATCAAATCATATACAGTACTCACTAGCAAGGTCCAGAGTGTTGAACTGAGTCAGATTTAAATTTCCTTCCAGGCCTGACATCTTATCTTTATGGAGAGTCTGTTGTTGATGTGTGTGTGTGTGTGTTGACAAAGATTAAGAGGCGATCAGAGAAAATAACAATATGAAGTTGCCCATTTACCTCAGGCTGATGTATATATAGCCTTACTCTTCAAAGTTAAAAAAGAACAGGGGGCCGGAGATTTAGCTCAGTGGTTACAGTGCCTGCCTCCAAGCACAAGGCCCTGAGTTCAATCCCAGTAACCACATACAAGGCTGGGCGTGGTGACTCACGCCCACCAGCAATCAATACCACATACCACAGTGCTGGGCCTGGTGGCTCACACCTGTCATCCCAGCACTCGGGAGGCAGAGGCAGGAGGATTGCTGAGTTCCAGGCTTGCCTGGGCTACATAGTGAGCTAAGGGCCAGTCTGAACTACAAAGCGAGACCCTGTCTCAAAAAAAACAAAAAAAAACACAAAGGAACAGTTGAGAAAAACAGCCTTCCCTAGTAGACCCCAGCAGGGTGCAGGAACCCAAATGGCAGAAGTGTACATACCAGAGTTGCCCACGGTCACCACTTCCTCTCGAACCTTATGCCTTCTCTGGTCTTTCAGTGCCTCTACTATAATGTTGTATGTGGCCCCTCTGGTTAGGCCTGTCAGAGTGGCACTGGTGGAAGTTCCAGGAACTCGGAACTGCAATTATTGGTATGTACAAAGTGGAGAAAAAGCATTAGTCTGGGCTTCTCCTAACAATAACCTTGACTTTTTAAACAAAAAGAGAACAAAGAAGGAGGGATATGGGAGTCCCAACTAGCCAGAGAAATGGAATGTGTGGAAGCATCATTTCTGCCAGATTTTCCTACCAAAAACCTACCTAATGCTCTGGCATTCAACAAGACTAGCCTTTCCTTACTTCTGCTATAGCGGTGGGTCTTCCCAAGCCTATTGGAAACCCTGGCACCACCCCTTTGACACTGTCAGAGGCAGGTGTTCCCAGCTAGGAGGAGCATCAGGCCAAAACATGGACTCCCTAAAACACTGGCATCTCATCAAGCTCAGGTTTCTAAGCTCATGAGTTTCCCATAGTGTAGTCAGTTTTTTAATCCTGCCACTTTCTAAGAACAATAACAATAAAAATTGATACCAGTCCATTGGGGAAATTAAATCAAGTTTTAGTTAGAGAATCAATCACTTAGCTTTACCTAAGTTTTTAGACATATTGTAGATAATGGGATTCTTTTATAGGATAAACTATAAAAGATGCTGTTTTAGACACCATATAACTGTAAATTTAGGTAAAATATTTTTCTTTTCTAGAATCATCTACCTCAGTAAGGAGCCTGCAATGTATGAGAATAGTAAAAATGGCTTCATCATCTGTACTGAATAAAAGCTAATGACACACCCGGGTACATCTTCTAAAGGAGAGCCAGATGGAGGTTTAGAAACAAAATCAGATCTGAAGTGTGCCATGTTTGTAAGGGTCTTATGTAGTGAGCCATTTTACATCAGAGTCCTGGCCACTTCAGTTACTCAGTCTGCTCCTTTCTGGGCTGCACAAGTAAGAAGAAAAACTCGTTACCTGTAAGAGATCCTCGTCAATGCCAACAGGGTGGCATGAAATGATGTACTCAGAACTTTCCTGGAATGGGGTCCAAGAGATGGTTGTCTGAGAGAGAGCTTCTTGTCCTGTAGAGGCATTTGGATTGAGCCCCAGAACGTGAGGATAGAGGTAGTGGTCTACATCTCCCCTGGGGACGTGACCAATTTCGATCTCCTCATCTATGTTCGGTGTGTACGGTCTTGGCCTAGGCCTTACGGGGGTGGCTGCTGTGGGTGGTGTGGTCCTCCTAAAACCATGTTCCTCAAAGATCATCTGTTGCCCAACAGTGGGCTGCTGCGGGGATGTGCCAGGAAGCTGAATACCGTTTCCAGTGTCATCCCCAGAGTTGGTGATGAAAGGGGTCTTGTGAACTGTGGAGGGAACATCCAGGATCTCTGGTCCGTGATGATTGGGGTGTGGAAGGGTGACCAGCTGGGGAAGCTCATCTGGCCAAGAGAGGTTACAGCCAAAAAGCAAAGCGCGTTAAGCTTCAGCAAGTGGCAGGCACAATCATCATCAACCGAGGCAACATCGACTATCAACCCAGTCAAAGCCCCTGAATAATCACGTGTCCTTAGACCATGAAACATTCTTTCCAGAAAGAAATCTTTATGATTTTTCTCAAAGATTTCTTTACTCTTGAGAAAGAAAAAGGCATCAGCGTGGACTTGTCACACACAGAAGCTTTGAACTGCGGAGCCCCACAGAAACTCCCTCTGCTCAAGTTACGCCTAACAGAAGGGAACCATGCTGGCCCCCATCCTCCACGCTTCATTTGAGAAGCAAGTTGTAAGGACTAGAATCCAGAACAATCACAACAGTGTCTGAAAATATGAAAATTACAGAGGTTTGTTCGAAATGGTAAAAGTAGATTAAAATACATATTTATTTTGAAAGCTTTCCTATCACTGTAAATATAGCGTTTTCTCAAGTTGAAATGAAACTGGATGACAAATATTTAGTTCCAAGTTTCAGATGGGGTGGGGTTATCTTTCCTTAAAAAACCAACAACTCATAATTCGATGAAAAGGTAGAAAAACAGCAACCATAAGAATTTAGTTTTACATTTACTATCTGGTTTAAATTTTTGAAAAGTGAACAACAAGGCTTTCCATCCATACTGGCTGTGGTAAAGAAGTAAGACAGAAGTCTACAGAGGATGCCAGGTTATTTCTGTTGTCAGTATAATAAATAAACTGTGGTATCAAAATAATCTCACAAGAAATGTATTAAAAATGGAGAACATTTCCACAACACAAACTTGATCACTTAAGTTTCATCTTAATTTCTCCTCGCCCCCTAAAAAGTGCTCATTACCTGTCGTTTTCCTCCCGATTAGGGGCTCACTCTTCTGGTTGTTCTTCAGGGCAATGACGTAGATGGTGTACTCGGTTCCCGGTTCCAGGCCTGATGGAAGAACAGAGCCATCAGCCTGTGTCGGGTAGTATGGCACATGGAACAGGAGGAACAAGTGTCCCTCTCCCCTGGCTGCTGGGCTCGTGGAAGGTAAAGTGACTTTTCCGTGAGCTTCTGCCTTTCGATACGGGCTGAGCTCCGCTTCCCCTAAACAACACTTCTGAAGTACTGGGCCTCTCAGTCTCATGAGAGAGGATCAGAGGTACAGCCAGGGATTGTTAAGGACTTTGAGTGTTTAAAATAATAAGGAGGGAAAAGAAATCACAACATGGAAACAGCAATACCAGTAATGGTTGCCTCTGTGACGCCAGGGCGGGGCCGAGGGACCACTTCTCTGGGAGGGGACCCAGGCTTCTCGTACTTGATGATGTAGCCAGTGATCCTGGCCCGAGGTGGCTGCCAGGAGACCAGCAAGGAGTTGGGTGTGGTAGTCAGGAAACGCAGGTTGGACGGGGCATCAATGGCTGAAAGAAACCAGAAGTAAATCTCAGAAAATGAATAACCGTGGAATGTACCTCTACACCTGCCCTCAGCCCTTCTAAACAGATGAGAAAATCTGAGAATCCACAACCATCTCCGTGGCTCACTGGAGCTGTAATATGGAAACATAAGCCTCTCCTTTGTTTCTTAAATCCACGTGCCTGATGACAATGACAACGACAGAAAATATAGTTACCAGTGGTGGCATCGATGACCACAGGGGAGCTCCGGGCATTGTTGTTCAGGGTATACAAGTAGATCTTGTAGTCAGTGCCCGGTTGCAGACCTGGGATGTAGAAGAGATGGTTTTTACCCGTTCTTGCTTTACTAGAAGAGTTTGCAGGCTCCTTTGCAGTTTTCTTGGCTTCCCTATCGTCCCATCTGACGTGGGCCACATTTGAGCGGTAAAGTTGAACATGATGTTAACCACAGTGAGAAACCTATCTAGAAAGGGAATCGATCACTGGTGCAGACAAATAACTAAAATAAACTATGAAATGCAAAAACACTATTTTTGAAGAGGCTTTCTCAGGGAATGAGGGGCAGCCACGTACAGGCACTTTCTCTTTTGTAGGATTACCAGAGGGTCATTATTTGACACGTGAACTTAGAATTTAACAGCTCAAAGGAACCAAAACTAACCCAGATTTTCACTATTCTCTGAATACATTTTAGACCTTTATCGAGCAGTGTTTATATAAATTTAATTATTTCAAAAGTATAATGATGTTGGGCCGGAGATTAGCTCAGTGGTTCTGGCTCCTGCCTCCCAAGTGCAAGGTCCTGAGTTCGATCCCGGTAACCACATAAAATGCTGGGCGTGGAGACTCACGCCCACCAGCAATCAACACCGCATACCACAGTGCCAGACGTGGTGGCTCGCGCCTGTAATCCCAGCACTCGGGAGGCAGAGACAGGAGGATTGCTGAGTTCACGGCGGCTTGCCTGGGCTCCATAGTGAGCTCAGAGCCAGCCTGAA
Source organism: Thryonomys swinderianus (assembly GCA_004025085.1). NCBI lineage: Eukaryota > Metazoa > Chordata > Mammalia > Rodentia > Thryonomyidae > Thryonomys > Thryonomys swinderianus. The sequence continues at coordinate 50,171 of PVIC010000959.1, read as the reverse complement.
CTACAAAGTAAGACCCTGTCTCAAAAAAAAAAAAAAAAAGTATAACCATGTTAATGCTAAGAACTACACACTGTTTTATTTCTTTTGGTTTTCAACATTATTCTCTACTTTTTTAAAAAAATGATGAAGTATATAGTGATGAAGTCAGAATAAATCTGGCAAATGAAATTTTAGCCATCTCTTTGACAAACAGGGAAAATCAGAGATTCACAAAGCAAAATTATCTTCAATCAGCATGTAGCAATAGCTTCTTCAAACTGAGTTATCATGACATATTGAAAATAAGTTTGAACCATGTGGCTAGTGAGCCCTCACCCACTCTTTCCCTGCTGATGACCGCGCTCAGTGGGCGCCCCTGACCTGTGATGGTGTAGCTTCGGATATCCGGGCTGATGGTCCGCTGCACTGGGGTCTGGCCAGTGGCTGGGATGGCGTCGACTTGGAAGCCAGTGATCGTCTCGGTCTTGGTGCGCCAGCTTATTGTGATGGTGGTCTCAGTGGCATCTGTCACACGAGCCCTTCTGGGTGGGCTAACGTCTGCATGAGATCCCAGCCAGAAGTTAGTGCCTGCCTGCCTCACACACGTGAGGTTTCGGTGTTTGAAACATTTCTTATATACCACATATATCCCCTTATAGAACTCATTTACTAATTATGCATAAATTTTGTTTTTCCTCTTTGGCATTCAGCTAGGAAGGTCAGCAGTAATTAGGAAACATGAAAATACTCATATGTCATACCTTTTCTTTGAAGAGCTTGAGAAGCATTATAAATACTACCAGGGGTTTCCAGAGCTGATTTTCTAGTACTCTACAAATGCCTCAATAAGTGCTAAAATGATTAATTTACTATATTGTAAAAATGTGTGGGGAAGGAATTATAATAGCATGGCCAGCTAGCAATTATATATCTATGACCAGTATTACTGCTCATATTTTGTCATTTTTATAGGCTTTCATATCTTTTCTTTCAACAGAAAAGATCCCCATTTCATCCTTATTTCATAGAAGATGAAACTTTGACACTTTGTATGACCACAGAAAAAGGGCGTACAGCAAGGTACTGATAGAGCAGAAAACTAAAATCTGGGTCCGGTTTGGTCCCACATTTATTATTCTGTCTAACACAGCAGAAGCCAGTGTGTCCTCTCCAAACTTACCCTGACAGAAACAAGTTCTCCCAAGCAGAGGATAAACTTGCCATTAGCCCTAATCTACAAGGCCAACACTGGCACATTATGAAATGATTCCGTTTTATGTATCACTAGAACACTTCCTGGAGGGTCATAAAAAGGGACAATCAAAAAGATAAGCCATCACATTAATTTTCCATCTGGGGCTCCTTGCACAGATCACTTTTAGTAATCTAAGAAATCAACTATCATTCCTTAATTTTAGTTTACATAGAAGATTTGTCGACACTGAAATGCTCGGCTACTCACTCTCCAGAGTGGTGACCACGCCTTGGGCCGGTCTACTCGTTAGTGTGTCTTTCAGAGCGTAGATGCTCACTTCGTAGTTGGTGGCCACCTAGAAATAAGGGGATGGTGAGCCTCCGTGGGGTCACTGCATGGAACCCAGGGAGCTTGGCTGCAGCATTATGAAAATGCAAAGGTTTATAAAAATAAACAAAAATGAATGAATGAATAAATAAATAAATAAATAAGCAAGCTAGCAAATCTGCAACACAGGAAATCCCTAGTTACCCATCCACAGATGATTGACAAGAGATTAAATGACATGAATTTAAAACTACTGTTAGGGGTCAAGCCCAAGTAAACCATAACTTACCTGCTTATGCTAAATTTATTTTTTTTTAATGAGGAAAATGGGTATTAGCCTTCTTCTTTCCCATGTAATCTGACAGGTGAAAAATCATGAATTTTTCTGATCACACAGAGGGAAAAAAATACTTTCTACTTTATTTTTGAAACTGTTTTGTGTACTTTCCCCTGGAATTATTTCTATGTAAAGATGTACATCAGTTTCCTAGGATCCTAGCTAGCTTTCTACACACATGCTTCACAGGACTTAAAAATACTGTAATGGGTATAGGATCAAATCATGTTAGTAGGAATGAGAATATTTCTTGCTGAAGTAACACAACACAGGAAATGGATAACTCAAATGCATTTATGCTTTCAGCCTATGTGTATATAAGTTGCTTCTGCACATATCACAACTCTTTAAGAATATTTCTAAAGAACTGCACAAAACCAATAGCTAATTGGGCCGGAGGGTTAGCTCAGTGGTTCCGGCGCCTGCCTCGCAAGCATAAGGATCTGAGTTCGATTCCCGGTTAACACATATAATGCTGGGCGTGGTGGCTCACGCCTGTAATCCCAGCACTCGGGAGGCAGAGACAGGAGGATTGCTGAGTTCGTGGCGGCTTGCCTGGGCACCATAGTGAGCTCAGGGCCAGCCTGAACTACAAAGCAAGACCCTGTCTCCAAAAAGCAAAAAAAAAAAACAAAAAAAAATAGCTAATTTATAAAATTTTGTTCTAATGGTCATTTAGAAAAGTTTACATCAATGTAAATATATTCTATTGGTATAAAATTCTAATAAAAGTATCTAGTGGCACAGAAAAAGAATAAAGTTAGATTTATTATACAATTATATATCCACCACCTTAATACTAGGAAAGAGAGGAGGATCTACTCTTTTATTCTAATAGTAGAAGGTTACTTCTTACCATGAGTCCCGACACAACCACTGATGTGCTGTCAGGAGAAAGGTTAATTTCTTTCATGGGTCCAGATTTTTCCTTGGGGGTTACCCGCACTCGATATCCAGTGAGCTGGACGTTGGGTGCTGTCCACTGGGCACTCAGGCTCGTGGGTGTAACCTGAGTAAACTTCAGGTTGGTTGGCGCAGGAATGGCTGTCAGAAGGGTTAAAGGTTACTTTATAGGAAATGGGGAAAAGGAGAAATAAAGTGTTGCAAGAAGAAGAATGCATTGTTTTTGTTAGGTCAGATTGATTCCCTGGTCCAGCAAAGACTTAGCATGAGAGTAACAAGAGGATTATGAACAATGTATGTTCTCTCTCCACCATTTCTCAGAATTACTGGAAGTACTTGAAGAAATGTTAGAAGTCTAAGAGACATTAGGTTTTAAAAGTTTTTTACTCTCCCCTTAAAAAAGCAAAAAAGTTGAATTGGCTTATTGGTTATTACAGTTGATTTTTCCACTGGTATGAAAAGATGAGCAATACCCCTTTTCTGGATAAATTATCTCTGTGTGGAAAAGCATTTCAGAGTATACCATCCCCCCCAAAAGGATAGAATTATGTTTTTATTGTCTCTTTATTTGAGCCCTATGGCAGTTATCACTACTAAACTTAAAGTACTTTCTGTGGTGCAGCGTAAGAAGAAAATTGGCTCATACTAGAAGCAGAAGAGAGAGGCAAAGAGCAATAATGCAGATTGTCACCCCCGGGGTTTATGCTATCACTAGGACACATCTTTAGCTTTCCATTCTGCTTCTGAAATAAAGCAAAAGAGGGTAAAGAATTGGAGGCTAGGCATGGTGCTGCCTGCCTGTAATCCCAGTACTCTGGAGACCACGACAGAAAGATGAGCCCAAGTTCAAGGCCAGCCCGGGCTACATAGTGAGTTCAAGCCCAGTGAAACCCTGTCTCAAAAAAAAAAAAAAAAAAAAAAAAAAAAAAAGAGAGAGAGAGAGCTGTAAAAAGCATTTGCCTAATAACTTTCCTATGCATCTGAATCAGAAAATTATATACCAGCACATGACATTTAACCAGGAAGATCTCGCCCGTATTTATTCAGAATCATGCTGCTATGAAATATCCCATATTGGGTGCTTTTTCAAGAGCTCTGTGAGGCCAAACTTCTCTTGTTTGTCCTTAGTGAGGGTGACCATAGGGAGTTATGGCTTAGGAAATAATCCACATTTTAACTATCATCTACCAATGTCTCACTTTATGGCTTTGGTTAACAGGCCAAGCTACTCCAAATTCTTTTTATCGAAAGCATTTATGTAAATATCACCTACATATTATTGTTTATCACCATTTCTCTTTAAAGAGAGTCATTCATAATGAGACTTTGAGGGTTGTGTTTTTCCCCCTTACACGGGCATCAGTAGTTTGATAAAGTATCACTGCAGCCAGGCATAAAGCCACTGCTCCCATGAGCACCCAGGGGTGCGAGTACTGATATACCTGTGGACTGGGTTCCAATCAGGGGCTTGCTCTCCATATCATCGTGCAAGGCAACCACACTGACTGTGTACTCAGAACCCGGCCTGAGGCCTTGCAGCTCGGCAGTGTCTTCTTCACCATCAGGTGCAGGGAATAGCTCATGGATTCCATCCTCAGGGCTTGAGTAGGTCACCCTGTACCTGGAAACTTGCCCCTGTGGGCTTTCCCAAGCAATTTTGATGGAATCGACATCCACATCAGTGAATGCCAGTCCTTTAGGGCGATCAATGTCTGTTAGGCAAATTAATGGTAAGAGGTTATGTGAAAAGCAAGTTGTGGAATAAGCATTTTATTACAAGCAAAGCAATTTGCAGATACCATTTCCTTTGATAAATTAAATTCCAATTAACCCACTATCAAAATAGAAAATAACTTGATATTTGCTTAAAAGTTTTTGTTTAAAAAGTACTTAATGTCTCATGATTTACTAAAACATAGGCATATGTGAGACACATAGATGCCCTGAAAGATATCCCCATGATAGATATATTTATATTAATTTAAAGATATTATACCAAGATTTGGTTGTGCAATGTGAGGTTAGTCTCATAGACCTGCATTTTCTATAACTTGGAAGTGGCAAAGTTGATTTTTCACTGTCATATTCAGATTGCTGTAATTTTTCCCTCTTTTCCATTCTCCTTCCTTTTTCTTCCCCTGTCTTTTTCCCTGTCTGTTAAGTATTCATATTAGACATGGGTCCAACCACACTCCTAGCCGCCTGGCTCCACAAGGCATACTTTCGCCAACTTTACCACCCAGTCACAGAAAAGACAGCCCTAAGCAAAATACTCTGTAGATTTGCTGTAGGCAAATAAGATTTTGCTGAGGCCATTTGAGCAAAAGAAATTCAAAGCACAAAAACTATGGTAGTTCCACAACTTCTTTTCCTTTGAACTATTTGGCACTGAGAAAGAAAAATGCTTGTCAAGGGCTCAGCTCAGGATAGAAAATAAACTATGCTTTGTCTAGTCTGTGTATAATCACCAAAGATATGTAGAGGGCATTCAGACACCTAAGGATAAAGTTTGACCTTGAAAGTGGAAACCAGGCATTAATTACGTACTGGTTATTGCAGTTTGAACCAGGGGCTGGCTCTCTCCATTCTGATTTTGAGCATAGACACTAACCACATACTCCACAGTGGGCTGCAAGCCTTCAATGGTCATTTCTGTTTGATCTGCAAAGGGAGTGAAAAGCAATTATAGCACCTGTAAAAATCCAAGCAAGTGACCTGCAGAAATTCATAGTAGGCATGTGGTAGCCTAGAACAGTCACTTCTAGGATCATCATGGAAATAGAGGAGAGTCACACATCAATTTTCTCTCGGACAAACCTGTTCAGTGCTGATACAAATTTGCCATATTGGGTTAAAGTCAAAATCAAAAATAATCTTCAGAACTTAACTTGACACTCTGAGATTGCCATCACTTCCCAATTTTATGTAAGAATAAAAACAGCAGCACTGCAAAGGTCTAAAAGGTGAGCTTATCCCTCTCTTCCTGGTGTGCACTCTCAACCAGAGAGACAGAGCTAATAATTTAAGATGTCCATGCCACTAAAGAGAATGATATTTTGTAAATACTTGCATCCTAAGAACCATCTCTGGGGAATAAGCTGGCAACCATCTTGAGCTCTGAACTCATTAATGAAACAACTTGGGCCTGTGGTATGAAATGTACAGTACTCACAGGAAGGTGACCATTTCTTCAAGAAAGAATCTCATGCCATCTACTCTGACCTGCTGGATGCGACAGGCTGGTTATCTCACCTGGGCCTACAGTTTTCGTTTTTGATGGTCCTGAGCCATTTTTGGGAGTAGTAGTCACCCGGTAACCGGTAACGGGAGAGGTTGAAGGCAGCCACCTGACGCTTATGCTGTTATCCTGCACATCAGTCACTTGCATCTGGGAGGGCTTGTCAATTTCTACAGACAAAAGCAAGAAGAAACCAGTGAAGCTTCAGTCCTCAAGAACAAGACTGAACAAATCCTTGTCCCTAGTTCTGTGCATATTAGATGATCTTTTACTCCTCTTGGTCGCTCCCGGATGTTTTTGTTCGTTTGTTGTTGTTTTTGAGACAGGGTCTCGATTTGTAGTTCAGGCTGGTCTTGAGCTCACTATGTAGCCCAGGCAAGCCTCGAACTCAGCAATCCTCCTGTCTCTGCCTCCAGAGTGCTGCTATTATAGGCGTGAGCCACTACGCCCGGCACTGTGATGTGTGTGTGGTACTAATTGCTGGTGGGCATGAATCACCACTCCTGGTATTATTATATATAGTTATCAGGGATTGAACCAGGGACATTTCCCTGGCAGGCGCCAGAACCACTGAGCTAAATCTCCAGCCCAGTTTTTTTTGCAAGAATAAAAACAAGAGTTTTGGGGGAGGAACATGCATCTAGACACTATTATAACTCTTTGCAATATGACTGCTCATTCACAGAAAAGCGATAAACTGAGTAGATCTTTGTCTTTTTGCCTATCAACTCTTTCATTAATTTTTTAAACAAATATTGGTTGAACACCCTCTGTCTATTTCTATTGCAGACATGTGGCAAGTATCGATCAACAAGACAGACGCAATTTGTGCTCTGGGAGTGCTTCCTTGAATTTTTGGCTCAAAACTCTGTTAGCTGCAAGTGTTTTTACCTTATTAAAAAATAAAATCAGGGTCAGGTGAAATGGCACATGCCTGGAATCTCAGCTACTCATGAGGCTGAGGCAGAAACAGAAGTTTGAGGCCAATCTGGACAATTCAGGGAGACACAAAATGAAAAGGACTGAGATTGGGAGGGGGTTATAGCTCTGCTCCATGAGTTTTAATCTCAAATTTAAAGCTCAATCCCCTCCCCTAAGACAACAGGACAATTTACATAGCTCATAGCCCAGCACGTAGAGCACTTTTCTAGCAGGTGTCAAACCCTAGGTTCAGTCATCAGCACCACCACCATAAAAGGGGCAAACATCAATTTCATAATGCGGAAAATGCATTGGGAGAAAGAACATCGCAACAGCCATCTAAACAAATATGCCTGTTACCATCGCAGAGGAGAGGTTTATACCTGTGTGATAATTTATGGAAACTGGCTTGCTGCTGGCAGGGCTGTCCCCACGACCAGTGACAGCATACAAAGTGATGGTGTAATCTGCCCCGGGCTTCAGGTTGCTGATCGTGGCTGTGGTCTTGGTCCCAGGCACAGTGAACTCCTGCACAGGGCTACTTCCTCCTGCAGAAAAGTTAATTCAGAGTGTGAGGGCCTTGGTGTTACTAGGGACTCCTGCTGAATTAACATCTCAGAGGGAGTATGTAAATCATGTCTTACTGCCTATTTCTTTTTTTTTTTTTTTTTGAGACAGGGTCTCCCTTTGTAGTTCAGGCTGGCCCTGAGCTCACTCTGTAGCCCAGGCAAGCCTCGAGCTCAGCAATCCTCCTGTCTCTGCCTCCCGAGTGCTGGGATTACAGGCGTGAGCCACCACACCCGGCAGTGTGGTATGTGGTAGTGATTGCTGGTGGGCATGAGTCTCCATGCCCAGCATTGTATGTGGTTACCGGGATCGAACTCAGGACCTTGCGCTTGCAAGGCAGGCGCCGGAACCACTGAACTAATCCTCCAGCCCTTGCCTATTTCTTTTTAAGAATGTTATTCATACAGTCTGAACAGGAAGGTGTATTTATGCATGTAGTAAACCCTGATAAGTGTATAAAAATCGGGAGAAAATTGCAGTTAATGCTATTTTAACTTCCAACCTTAAAATGTCACTGAGATGCAGATGAACATCAAAAGGAGGAAGCAGGTAAGCTTTTGCCGACCTAGGTTTTGCAAGGATTACATCTTTTTTAACGAAATGTATTTATGTTAAACATAAGGATATAGAAAATAAAAAGAAATAAAAATCTAATTTCACACATGATACTGTGAATTTATGATCTCTATTCCCCTTAGCTCTCTGCTCTTCCCCTCCTGTAATGCAAAAACAATTTTTTATCTTAATTTTACAACCAGTCATATCATACGTGGTTTCCATATGTCCCTAGAAAAGCTAAAGGGTACTTGGACCTGCCAAGGTTTCTTTCATCTCACACCCACTGTGGGGCTTTCAAGTTACCTGCAGTAAAGCCAGGGCTGGTCAGGGAAAGAAATAGCAAGGGACGCACCTGTTTCTCCATAAGTGATCCTGTAGTAACGCACGGTGACACCAGGGGCGTCCCATTTGATCATCACACTGGTGGGGCTGGAGGCGACGACGCTCAGGTCCCTCGGGACATCAGAGACTAGAAAACCATGGGAAATTCCTCACACCCGCAACTCGCCGGCCATACTGATTCATGTTCATGTATACAAAAATGTAAATACTATGGAAATTGAGCAGAACTAAAACTTACGAACATTTAAGGTACAGTGGTACCTTCGTTCGTGAATTTAATTCTCTCCATGATTCTGGTCTTGGAATTCATTGCACAATTTTAGTTAAAGCGAGATTTTACGACCAGAATTGTGGAAAGAGTTAAGTTTGTGAATAGAGGCACTACTGTAGTTAAGGAAAACATTCAAATGTATGATAAAATTACTATTGCAGATTTACTGAAGAATTTTTTGGCCTCAACTTTTTACTCTCTCTCTTTCCCAGTTGAGAAGGAGGTAAGATTATCCTGACATCTCTCCCATAGGTACTTCCCATAGGCCCTTCAGCAAATATTCCTCAAGAATAATGACATCATCATACTGAAGTTATATTATGAAGGGAACTTTGAAACAGCATTACATTTTCTGTATTTTGAATAAAAGATTATTAATCAAGATGTGTCATATACTGGTACAAACGCTGATCATAAGCTATATATAAAATGTACCAATAAATTCAATTTTTTAAAAAAAAGATTAGTTGTTAGAAACGCAGTTATCTAGATTGGGTAAGAAATTTCCTGGAATAAACAACTTAGAGTCTTATATCCTTAAGAAAGAGATTTTTCTTCACATATTCTTTCATTTCTGTCTTTCATAACCAACCATGATATATTTTTCAAGAAATGACTGACTTGTATGACATAATGCTATTTCACTGACTCTATCAACTATTAGAGGAAGGCCTCCTAAGTTTCTTTGTAGACCAGAAAACAACTTCTTTGTTCTTTTGGATTTGTTTGTTTGTTTGTGGTACCAGGGATTGAACTCAAGACCTTGTGCTTGCCAGGAAGGCATGCAGCACCACTCAACTACATCCTTGGACCAACAACTTACTTGTTGATTGTTGGCCAATCAAAACAGGGCTTTCTTCTCTTCCATTGACAGCAACAATGCTGACCACATACTCCGTGCCTGGATGGAGGTTGGTGAGGGTGATAGAATTCCGAGAGGGAGGCACTCGATCTTCTCGAGGTCTTCCGCTAAGGTGCTCAGGATGATGGCGAATTTTGTAGCCCGTGATAGAAGCTCGAGGAGCGATCCAATGGACAGTGAAAGAGTTGGCAGTGATATCAGAAAAGTCAATTCCAGTTGGGGAATCAAGACCTGTTTTTTCCACCCAGGAAGGAAGGAGAAAAGATAAAACATGCCCAGCATAGGTAGGGAGCCAGCTGCAGGGGCAAGTAACATACATCATTGATTTTGTTCTTTCTAATCTATGCCACCAATGTCCATAAACTTCAGGCTATAACATGCTGATTTTAAGTCACATAGGAATTTTAAATTCATAACACAATGGTTCAAAAAGGCCAACTCATGCCATTTGTTTATTTTGTCCTTTTGTTAAGTAATACAAGTGATTCACATGTGTCATTAAAGTAGGTTTCTGCATCACATTGGAAGATTAGTGTTTCAGATATTTTGGAAACTGATATTTTCAAGTGCTTCAGTGTTCAAGTGTTGTGTGTGTTTCCATCTCTTTGTATCTCTCAAGGTAAGGCAAGATCTGTCCATTCTCAAGTTAAAATGTTACAGTCCCAGTGAAGCATTCTGTGCTCCAAACAAAAATTGTTATGAGTGGTAACAATGCCAAAGTCAAAACTTGCTAAAATTAAGGACACCATTCTGGACAAATTATAGTGCAGGTAATCTCTCTAGAGTGGAGAATTTGGCACAAGAATTGAGTATTTCATATTTTTTATTTTTCAGTTTTTAAAAATGTAATATTTCATATTGAAATCGCTTAACCTCTGGAGTTTGCAATGAATTTCTCATAACATTCTTAAGTCTATTCAATAATATAATTAAACCAAGTTGAGAGATTCAAACTTGTTTTGGGATATAAGTTGAGCATAAATATTAAATAATAAACTCAAAGGAAAAATTAAAAGAACATTCAGATTTAAGAAAGGATATAACATTTATGGGGTTCAATTGTACTATCGTCTAGTAAGAGATATATTATCAAGCAGAAAACGTAAACTTGTCGACTTCGTAAAGGAAAAAACCACTTAGATGGTGATAATACTGTTAAGTGAAATATTAGACAGAGCTGTCTAGTGGAAAGAGATGGCCACCACCTCTAAATATAACGGAGATTATGAGACACTCTTCTTGGAAGTGCTGCGAAAGGATAGCCAACACAGTTTGTGAACTAATTTTAGTTCTCTCTGGAAGTAGGGTGTAGAATGTTAGTGACAGAATTGGTCACTAGTAACTCATTGTTGGATAAGACTTATTTTCATTTTCAAGACCGATGGTGAAAAACTGACGACACAGCTACACACGTTAGCACCACAAAAGGCAAGGTGGCCTTTCGAAGTGGAATTTCACTTCGTCATTTCAGGCTGGAAGGTGCGACCCTCTGATAAGTAAGCATGTTGCCGATAGGACTCACCTGTCTTCTGTCTTCCTCTGAGAGGGACGCTCTCGTGTTGCTCGTAGACACTGGAAACACTGACTAAATAATCGGTCCCAGGGAGCAGGTCTGAAGAAGGAAATACAACTTATTTTAGACTTGTGCTTGAAAGCATGGAAAACCAAAGTACCTGGGACTATTTTAACTGATAAAATATGTAAGCATTTGGTCCTGTAGTCTACTTAAACCTAAGTAACCAGTGCCTCCTAAAGATAGACTGTGGTTAGGAGAGGGAAGGGTCATCTTGTCCTGTAGCCTCAGGACCCTGCTACTAGCTCTACCTCTGTAAGTGTGACATAGCTGGGTCTGTTGTCAGAGCTGCTGCAGGTAATACTTCTCTCATCCCCTTGGTAGTATGCATCTTTTGGAGTGCACGATGATGATTGCTGTGGCATCGTGCATATCATTTACCCCACACAACATTTACCTCTCTTCCTGTGATATGGCTTCCTAGTTTTCAAAGCAGCTTTTATTGCCATACAATACACTGTGCATATCTAATGTGTAGTTTGGCAGATTTTGACACACAAAGAACTTGGGGAACAACTGACCATACTCAATGTGAATAACTTGACCATTACCTCTGAAAGGTTGATTTATAGCAACTATCCCCACCTAATAAAGACTAGTGAAGCACACAAAAGTTATAGCCTTTCATTTACTTGCCCAAGAGCATCCACAGGTGGACCCAATCCAAAACTCATGGTCTTAATGATTAATGTCTATTTAAAAAGGGCTACACTCTGAAGGGAAATAATTGGTTCTTCCATTTCCAGCAGCAAACAATCCTTACAAAAAGTTTAATAAACATTCCTGAGTATGCTTTTCTCATATTCTGATACACAGTACCTGAAATCTACAGAGTGAGTTTCCCTGGCCTTTAGGCTCCTTTTACTAGATACTCATTCTCCTGTGTATTGTCCACCCTTCAGCCTTTTTATAGAAGTCCTTGAAAGGTTTAGAAAAGCACCAGCATAAGGGACTGGATGCTGCGACTTGACTTCTTCATTCTTACTTGGCTGAGAACAGTTTAACAACCTTGGGAGATTGCAGTTTCCTCATTTTTCATCATTATTATTATTATTATTTAATTTTTTTTTTTAGTTTTTTGAGATAGGGTCTTGCTTTGTAGTTCAGATTGGCCTTGAACTCACTATGTAGCCCAGGGTAGCCTCGAACTCACAGTAATCCTCCTGCCTCTGCCTCCTGAGTGGTGAGATTACAGGCATAAACCACCACACCTGGCACTGTGGTGTGTGGTACTGGAGATGGAACTTGGGACCTTGTGCTTGCAAGACAGATGCCAGAACCACTAAGCTAAATCTCTGGCCCAGTTTCCTCATTTTGAAACAAGAGAATAATGATTTTTTTTTTTTAAAGAGGGAGAAGAGTTAGGTGTGGTGGTGCATTCCTGTAATCCCAGCATTCAGGAGGCTGAAGCAGGAGGATCATCATGAGTTCAAGGCCAGCCTGAACTACATAGAAAGACAGTCTTACAAAAAAAACAAAAACAAAAAAAAAAAAAGGAGGAGGATAGATAACCTTTGAGTCATAGAACTAGGACCAGAAGGTCTTAGAATGCATAATTAACATGGGGCTGGTCTTGGCTAAACTGGCAGTGATGTGTGGTGAAAGGGCTTGTATATTGAGTAATCCACAAACTACTGATTCCACAATGTTCATGAATAAAAGTAGCCCTGCAGAGGTAGCCATGCAGACCTAGGGATGTTCTTGCCCTCAGCCAAAAAATAAGAAACTAAAATCATGGTCATTCTTAGCTCTCCTTTTTTGTTTTTCAATTTCTAAAGCAAGCTTAAAAGGGACAGGATATTTTCTGATTGCCTTTTGGGAATACTCCTATATTGTAACCTATTTTCCCCCTCATGTGGAATCTATCGCTGTTCTTACACATTTTTACTAAAAAAGTGAAAATAAGAAGTAGCAATATTTATGTGAAATACAGCACTATGTCACAGCCCATTCTTATTTTCTTTAATAAAAAATGTCTGTTCCAAAATGGTAGGAACAAGAAAAAGACAATTTCCATAAATTGTTGTTTATTTAATGTCAGCTGTCTTCTAAGTGCTCAGCCTCCTGAGAAATCCTGCTAACAGATGCTTTTTGAAATACAAATTAAACTTCTCACTCTGTACAGCATCCTGATCTCTCCAAGCAATCACTGTTTCTAAGTTTTCAAATGCTAAACAGATTACCTGCTGACACTTAAAAAAAAATATCACAGCAAAACAGATATATGACACTACTTTCAATCTTCATTTTTTCTCTCAAAACACTTTTATTTAGTCATACAATCTCTCTTGATATCCACTTATTTTTAAGTGCTTCCTTGGATGTAGCATGTGCTTTGAAATTTTGCAGCCGAACTGCTGATGCATTTCACTACGAATTTTAGGAAGTTGTAGATATCAAAAGTATATCAAGATAGCAATAAATACTACATCTTTCAAAATGTATAGAGCGGCATATCAAGTAAGTTTAGTTTGTAGTTCAATTGCCCCGTCTTGCTGCTCCCAAGAGCTCAGAATTTACTCATTATACCCCAGGTTGGCATTTACTGAACAGATATATTTAACCACTTACTTGTTAAGACCACTGCATTGTCTGACGGAGAAATCGACAACTCTGCGACATCCTCCTCATTCTTCACAGGTGAGTAGCGCAACACGAAGTTGGTCAGCTCAATGGAGGGAGGGGGGGCCCAGGTGACACGCATAGTGTCCGGACCAATATTGGTGAACCGCAGGTCAGTGGGAGGAGGGACGGCTGGTTTCAAATGACCAAGAGGACAAAGTTAATGCACTTTTTAAAGTGAAAGCTAAGAGAACATCTGCAAAGGTAAAAACAAGATTTCATGCATAAAGGGAATAGTCATAATCATGCAAATAATCTAAGTCTAATCTAAATCATAGTGTACTATTGTTAAAAATAAACATTTTTCATAGTACTGTTAGGCCCCTTTAACATTTCTGCCATCATCAGTGTATAGTAAAGAACAATTTCAATCTCCTTTGAAAAAAACTTGATGTTTATACATTATTAATGCCACCAAAGAATATTTTATCCCAGGCCAAAGAGGCTTAAATTGCCACACAGCAAAAAGAAACATAGCAGTACTTTCCAAAGAAACACATGCACACAGACAAAAAGACACAAGAGTTCTGCATCTCCCCAGATGTGAACTATCTACAAGCTAGTGATGTAGCTACAATTCCATTCAGTGAATTCTACTTACAAGTGACAAGGTTCATGCAAATTGGTTCTCAGCATGTTTCTTACCATGCAGGGCAGAGAACCTTTAAAATGTTGCATGCTGGTCCCCAGACTGTGGTGAAAGAGGAGTTTCTTCACTTTGTCATAGCAAAAGAACCCCCCAAAACAGACAAACAACAACAACAACAAAGTAGACTGCTAAAAGTTTACTTTTCTCTCACTTCAAAAGAGTTCCTTCCACTCTATCCTAAATTTTGATGGTTTTTTATGAGCTCCAAAGAAGGAACATGTTAGAAATTTATCAAAAAGTAGACAGAAGACCAAAACAGCATATTTTGGAAGTATGTCTCCTATTAATTGGTATTTATCAAACTAGAGAGTTTTACAAAACTATAGGTTTGCAAATTCAACAAAATTCTGGTACTTTAATAGGTCAAATATCTAGATTCCTCTAGGTTTATATTTATTTGCAGTTAAGTGAAAGTGCACTTCAGACTATTTACATTTGTCTTCATCCAGTTAGTTTAGCATATGCATTTGATTTCTTATTCCCTGGTCCATCCTGTCTTAATCTAGGTGGCCTGTCGCTGGTTTCTCCCCGGAAACGTCCATATTTAACCAGAGTAACTGGCGGCAGCATGCAACACCATCCATGTCTCAAACACAGAAGTTTTCGAAATTCACCCGTTTGCTGTGTCAGTGTAGTAGGGGCACTCTCTCCGCCATTAATGAGAGTGATGACGCTGACGTCATAGTCAATGCCCGGCTCCAGCCCTGTAACTGTGTAGTATCCTACTGAGGAGTCCACAAAATCTTCAAAAATAGGGATCCCTTCTCCTGCTGCAACTACTGTGATGCGGTACCCAATAATGGTGGAAGAGTTTAGCGGGGTCCACCTCAGGCCGATGCTTGAATCGGTTATATCAACAAAACTTAGGTCAGTGAGCTGGGGCACCCCTATTGAGTTACGAAGCAAAAAAGGGAGCAAAAGGAAAACGGAGGCAGAAAAGAGGAAAAAAATAAACCAGTGTACATTAGATAACCAACAGTACAATTAATTGGTGGAATGGTGAAGCAATGATGGTAATATGCAATCTGTTTCAAATTATCTGAGGAGACTTCTTAAGTATGATGAATACGTTGCTTCCCTGGGAGAATACGACAGGTTATAATAGTCTTTCAGGAATTTTTTTTGTGTGTATTTTGAAAATGTCCTAAATTTCTTAAAGTATGAATTTTAGGGAATCTAGGAAATTTGAATTGAATTTGAATTTCTTAGATCCCTAAAATTCATGGGCCTGTTTAGGATGTCAAAAACATTTTAAGAATCTATACATAGACTCTGCAGTCAGTATAATCAATATTTCACTTAAATCCAAAATTGTTTTAGTAGAAAAATAAAAGTTTGCATGAATAAAGTTTAAAAAAGAAAACCTGTTGGCTGATGTATTGTTTTTTTCCCCTGTGCAAACTCATAATAACATCATGGCCAAAAAGCATTATGAATACACGATGTGAAATGTACCACTCAAAAGCCATCTTGAGGCAAGGACAGAATGGGCTGATTCTGAAGCCACTGCCAATATTTTAAATTCATAATCACAGTTATTTAATTAGTATTAGGAAATATATACTGGACCTTGTAAATGGCACACAGTCTGTCCAATGCTTTTATTCTGTCAAAATCAAACTTTGAGCAATGAATCTGGTCCTACATAGGTCTGCCTTTCAGTTCATAACAAAGAATGACTTGAAGGCAAAGCCTTTACTTCTTTTTATTTCCCCAATTAAAAAAGAAAAAAAATTGAAGCTGCAAGTTAAAGAATTGGATGTTGTCAACTGAGTGCTATTTAAATGCTTACATATGCAGACCAAAATTTTATGGATAGCTGTTGGAAATTGCTATGGACTGCTAAGTTAGGTACAAATGTACTGATGGGAGGCATTTACCATATTACTTTTAGCCTGTCAGCACTGAGTACAGATACATGACATCGTTTTAGTAATATTTCCACGTGAGCGAACAGTACAAAGTTAATGCCATGGTTGCCACTCCATTGCATACCCATCGCAACAAACAGCATCCCAGTGAAGCGGACAGGAAGCGGTGTTAACAGCAAGCCTTTGTGGAGACATTCGTGTCGACCTCGTGGAGAGTGCACTTGGGAGGTTGGAATTAAACCCCAACTGTATTTGACACACTGAACCACTTGGGGATTTAGATGCTAATCCCTACTCTTATTGAAACTGCCACTCTGAGAATAACAGCTTATTTTTCTGTTACCTGGGATGATGGTATCAGAGATAGGGAGACTTTCCTTGTCATCCTTGACAGTGTAAACACTGACATTGTATTCCAGGCCAGGACTCAGGTTTTCAAAAATGCAGGAACTCTGATCGGCGTGAACCACCTCTTCCAAAGAATACCCCTGCTGCCCATTTGTAGGGGTGGTGGTAATTCTATAACCAGTAATATCTGGCGGGAACAGAAAGGAGGAAGTTATTGCAAATAGTATTTATGCCCCAGAGTGTATTACTCTAGACTCCAAGGAAGGACTCACACAGGGACGTGGGAAAAGACTTGGCACTTACTCAAGACTCAGCTCTCTCAGGGATGGCACCGCCCATTGGCGGCTAAGATACTCTACTCTCAAGAAAATCTGTGACTTCGTACCAAATGAAGTAAGCCAGTTACAGAATGACAAACACCATAGCACTCACTTGTTTATGAAAGGTGAAAATGTCAGTGTCACAGAAGAGAGTAGCGTCTTGCTCACTTAGAGACTCGGAAGAGAAGGGTGGATTCAGAGAGCTAAGATAATGCTGCTGAAATACGATTATACCACAGGAATTATATTTAGTGTAGATGGCAAAGTGCAGTGGTTATAGTGTAATAATTTATGATATATTTCATAAAGAAGAATCTGAAGGTTCCCATCACATAGAAATGATAAATGGCCGGGCATGGTGGCTCACGCCTGTAATCCCAGCACTCAGGAGGCAGAGACAGGAGGATTGCTGAATTCGAGGTTTGCCTGAGCTACATAGTGAGCTCAGGGCCAGCCTGAACTACAAAGCAAGACCCTGTCTCAAAAAAAAAAAAAAAAGAAATGATAAATGTTTGGGAAGATACATGATAAATGTTATCTTGATCATTACGTAGTGCTCCATGTATCAGATTTTCCTACTTATGGATAAAATGTACAGGTATTATGTGTCAGCTACCAAACAATGCCATGATTAAAAAAAGAAAATCAGGGAAAGAGAAGAAGCGCTCACTAAAGACTTTTGTATCTCCAAATTCTACTCTCCTACCACTGTACCACACTTTTCCTTAAAAGACGATCTGCAAGGAGCTGAGAAATATGTCATTTTACCTGCTTTGCTTTGCATTACTTCCAACCTAAGCACATTCCTTAAAGGAGGCTCTCCTAATAAAGACCTAAACTTATGGTACTCTCGGTAACAGAAACAAAACTGGTGATACTTGTGCTAGAAAAAGAACACTCACTATTAAAGACTTTAAGAGTCATGAAAATTGGGCAGTAGAAAGGCTGGAGATGAAGCTAGAGACATTCAAATAAATACAGTAAAGACTTGAGATCTACAGCCCAGATTAAGTAAATTTAAGAAAGCACGATGATGCTAAAGTAAAATTAAGAAAGTGTAATGAGGTTACTAAAAATCAAACGAGGAAACGATGGTCTATGTTGTCCTTAGGAACAAGTTGAACACTAAGGTGGTTTACATGAGGAAATCCAACTAAATGGTTAATAAATATTTAGGTCATTGCCCTAGTGATCTTCTGAAGGGCTCGCTAGGCCATTAAGACTCGATACAAATAATTCTGTTCTCGACACACCTGAAATTTGCCAGCTTACAGTTGCAAAGTCAGAAACTCCGCTGGAAAGAGTGTACCTTTGGCTGAATTATGTTTTCACAAATACTAAAAACTTTAGTGAAATCTTTCTAATTCAGGGAGAAATCTAAAATTATATTTTGAGCTAGTTTTCTATGATTTCATAGGCTAATCAGAGCAAGAGATATTACCTCATCTGCAAAAGTAAGAATGTTATAAGAAAAAAAAATTTACAAAAGCTGTAACAGTAAAATAGAAATATTTAAATAATTAAATATATTCCTCAAATTAAGTAGAGCAAACATGAGTTGAATTTTCTGTTTGGCTTAATATAGAATTTCCTTCATTTTGAGCATCATGATACTTTAATGGCAATCTCTCCAATATGATGTAATCCAGATATATGAGAGTTAACGTTTCTCACTTAAAAGACTTCCGTAAGGTTTCAGTAAAAGTCCTATATATCCAAAATTTACCGGCAGTGCCATGGTACATTACGCTATTTGAATATTGCCAAAGCTATCTTTTATATACTTCAGGATTTTACATGTACTTTTCAATCAGTATGTGTGAACGGAGTTTAGACAACAGTTTTTAAATATTTAGTCATGAAACTTGTCAACCAAATTTCACTGATATTATTGGATATCAGTGAAAAAATACAAGAACAAAAACAGTAAAATTCCCATATGCAACAGAGGGTTTGAGAAAGAGTCTAAGAGGTGTGAATCCCAGGTCTGTAAGTTCTACAGCGCGCAGCTACAGGGACCGGGGTGTAGTCCGGCGCAACAGCCTGGCCCTGGTTTCCGTCACCAGCACGGCAGAGAAAGAGGTAAAGTGTGTGACTGTCGACAGGTCAGTTTTTCTGAGTCTTATCATTCTGTAAAGTGAAGGCCGTTTCTGCCTTTTATAATCCTTATATTTCCGAGTGTAACTCATGACAAAACATAGGCAGCCTAGCCTGGGTTCCCTCTATGGGTTTGGCCAATACATATTCAAATAACTTTTAAAAAGTTTAACTGCATTGAACTTGTGCAGGCTTTCTGTATTGCTCCTTATATACGGCAACTGCTAATGCACTACACAAAGGGCATCTCCCAAAATGCTTTTCCCCAGTTCCGTGACTTCCTGCAGCTGTATAAAGATCTGCCTTTTCCCCACAGCCTAGTGCACAATTACTCTCTTTTCTGTGACTTAAGGAAACATGCATAAAAACACCGCATCTGTTACTCTACGATAGACTTTCACGTGCCTCGGTATTTTTATGGACAGCTGTTACTTGAGCCTTATCTTTGGAACCCACCCTTCTTCTTTGAAGGGAGCAGTTTCTGATCTATGTGTCTCGGCCGGGGTCACGCCCACGCGCACTCAGTCTGCCCGGCTCACCTGGGGTAGTGCTCCTCTCCCAGGAGACAGTGAGCACGCCGGTGTCAGGGTTTGCTTCCAGGTGCAAGTTCGTGGGCGGAGATAATGCTACGCAGAAAGAAGATGTTTACTTAAAACTTCAAGTTAAACAACATGGCCCGTGGAATGATTCTTTTCCTTTTCTTTTCTCTCCCCTTCCTTTTTCTCTCTCTCTCTCCACTGCTTCCTTTCTTTTTTTTTCCTCTCTGCTTACTTCCCTTCCTCCCTGAATCAGTAAAAATATAGAAACGGTGCTACGAAAGCATGGTAGACAATCATGATCTGGTAGTCTTTATCTTAAGGTTAATGATTTTGCAATACTCTTGAAATTACTTCCATTTTACCAGTTCATAAATATTAACAGAAAGAACATTTTTTTTTTGCTTTTTTTGGAGACAGGGTCTCGCTTTGTAGTTCAGGCTGGCCCTGAGCTCACTATGGTGCCCAGGCAAGCCGCTGCGAACTCAGCAATCCTCCTGTCTCTGCCTCCCGAGTGCTGGGATTATAGGCGTAAGCAAACACGCCCAGCATTATATGTGGTAACCAGGGATCGAACTCAGGTCCTTGTGCTTGCGAGGCAGGCACCGGAACCACTGAGCTAACCCTCCGGCCCCCGTAACAGAAAGAACATTTTTGCTATCATAGCGCAGTAGTGGTGAACCTAGGGCACGTGTGCTGCCACAGGCTATTTGTTACCACTGAAAGCTCTAAAAGGCTCACCATCCCCGGCACAGTATATATGACCTGGGTTAAACTTGTTACTCTGAATTTTGAAATCGCTAATAAGTAGGGGTGGGATCCTGAAGGAGCAGGATAGCTCCCGCATACCCTCCTCGTAAGTCAACAGTGAAATCCCTCAAGAAGCAAAACAGTGTTACAAACTAAGACACAAGGAAGTTGAAAGACACAGGAACTCCTCTTACGTGTTACCACTCTGTTGACAATTGGTGCGTCCCTCTCTTGCCCGTCTCTCAGAACTTGGATGGTGTAAACATATTCCACGCCTGGAGTCAAGCCAGACACAACAATGCTTCCTGAATCTGAAGTCACTTCTCGTGGGGCCTCGCCTCCCTGGCTTGGCCGTACACCCAGCTAGAAGGAGGAAAGCCAAATAAAGACCGAGGACAAATACTTCCAGAGCTGACTTACTGCTAATAGGTTGTAGTTATATTTTCTGTTATATGAATTCCTTGGAAATGCGTAATGAGTTTTGGCTAAAAATGCCTTACTTTACCTCCATTTTACACATTAACTGGAAATTTCCTGAAATGGGGAGCCAGAGTGGGAAAGGTATCTTTAAAATAGCATTAGGTGGTTTTGCAATGGAAGGTTCCAGAGAAATGTCATTACATACTGTTTTGCTTGATAAAGAACCTCTCAGAAAAATGCAAAAGTACATAGGGACTTTATTGCCACATAGAAGTTCATTTCTATTTTCTTCATGTTAGAAGAAATCCACTAGGCTCTCTCTTTAATGAGTTATTCACATTCAATCCCCTTTTATGGGTGGCATTTAAAAGTACCCAACCCCATTAGCACCTTATAAAGGATATGTTCATAGCTTCAACTGCAGGATAATATGCGACAAAGTAAAAAATCAAAGTGAAAGTGTCCATGGTTTTAAATCCTTCTAAAATTCAATTTCAAAAACACCTAGGTAACACTGTGTTATCAGAGTATTCAACTCTATCCATAAATCCTCCATATGGCTTTTGAAAGACAGGTTGATATTGTCAAGAGACATTTAAAAGGTATACTGGTAATCCTCAAAATGGATTTCTCTATTTTTTAAAGTAGCATAATCATCATTTTGAGCAGGTGCATACTCAAAAGGAAGTGGCCTCTGGCCTCCTATTTTTTGAAATCTTGGAGATTTTGTCTTGGTTTTCAGTCAATACATCTCTTTCTATAGGCTATAGGAGTTCTTTTAAACCTATTCACTTGTATTTATCACTTCCTTAATATCATTATTTTAAAGAGCATGAATCTAGATATCTATAAGGAATATCTCAATCTTCACTCTTATTAAAAGATTTTCCCTCAGGGCTTTGAGGACCTTGAGATGAAACTGACTGGATAAAGATGTGGCTTTGAAGTGACTCTGAATGTAACTGGTCTCCCCAAACTGGCTTTTGTGAACTCCTTGGCGTCCACTGAGAACACACACCAAATGGACCTTTCCTACATCTGAAGTGTTATTCACTGGGGGGAAAGAGATACCAAAATAACATCAACAAGTAACAGTCCCACACCAAACTGGGGTGTTCTCCATTGCAGACCATTCTCACAGCTTTAGACTATGCTGCTAGCAATTCAGTGAGGTTGGCAAGTAGAACTCTGCTGTCCCACAAGAGTTGTCCTTCGGGTGTGAAAAAAACAGGCAGCAAAACCTAGTTTCCTGCCTCCTGAGTGTCCTGTGTCTAACACGTGAAAACACAGGAGGGCACTTTGGATCTGCATCATATGAAATCAGAAACATCTCAGTTTACCTTAAAACCAATCCTTGGAGCAGGGGTCCACGTGATCACAATGGTGGTCTCGGTCACCTCCGTGTTGTAAGGTGGGATGGAGCTGCCGGGATGCACTGTGAAATGAACCAATGGATATATTCAAAACCTAGAACCGCACCTGACTGCAGCAAACAAGGGTTTGTATTGAGAGCCTTAATTTGATCAATCAAGTGCAGAACATAACCTATATTTCCTCACTGAGTAAGAAGTTAGAAAAGTCAGTTCTTCTTAACATGAACACACATCATCCGGGTCCTGGTGCTCATTCCAGAGGTCCAGTGTCAGGCTGGGAGTTTACATTTCTGACAAACTAACAGGCAACCCCAATTCTGGCTTGTGGATTATACCTAAGTAAAACAGCAGGCTATATGATCAGAAGAAGGCCCCTTCAATGCCTTCCATTCTATAATTTCCCTCCTTTCAATTACTGGAATTTGGGTTTGGTAACAAATATTTCAGCATAAAATCCTTTTTGAAATATACGACTGGTTACTATAGTGGTGCTAATTGTTTCCTAGTCATTAATTTAAGAACAGAGTTGAAATTATAAATGCACTCTAGAATTAGCTCTATGTTGAATTACTCCATGAGTATGACCAATAATTTGGTGTCACAGGAATGCCACTTGAAAGTTTAAGCAAACTTTGAAACCACCTGTACATTTTAAATACTAAATATGTATTCCTTAAATATTTGCTCATTAGTTCTGAATAATACTACAGAAATTTAATATTCTACCTATTAGGATTTTAGAATCACAGCATAAGTTTCTTGTGAATCTCCTAGTATCCTAACACCGCTTCTTTCTCGTAGTTAAAATATTACTTAAAAGGAAAAAAAAGACCACAGTACATACACATAAGAGTGAAGACAGACAGCTTCAACAACCTTGCATATATTATTATAAATTTAGAAAGATGAGGCCTCAGAGATAAGACATTTGTGTTGGATGAATTAAGTTCAAATTTCATAGGCCTTGTTTATGCTTTCAGAATTCTTTCCCCTATGTATCCAAATCCAACTGGTTCCACTGGGGGTGGAGGAGGACTTGTTGAATACACGTATGATAATCACAGATGGCTAGTGAGACAAAGAGTTAACTTTCAGAATTACAGTCTTCAGAATTATACAGACTTCGGAATTACAGTTTTTAGACTACTCTCTATTCATCTCCAATGAATTGTTCCTTCTGTGCTATCTGGGCATTTAGACTGAACATTATGATTCTTCCTTTAGTTTCACTCTGAATTTAATATCTTTTTTTTTTTTTTTTGCCTTTGAGACAGGGTCTCGCTTTAGTTCAGGCTGGCCCTGAGCTCACTATGGTGCCCAGGCAAGCCTCGAACTCAGCAATCCTCCTGTCTCTGCCTCCCGAGGGCTGGGATTACAGGCGTGAGCCACCACGTCCGGCTGGATTTTAATATCTTGTCTTTTATTTCTATTTTTAAAGTACAATGTGGGAAAAGATCAGGCCACTTTGTAGAAACCACTTTAATGGCTAAACTGAGGTAATTCTGGTTTAGTGAGTTGTGTAATGTTATTTTGATGGCATTTGGGGAACGAGGGGTGATCATCTATGGTGACTTTCAGTGTCCTTGAAATCATATACCACCCTGTTACTGCTGACGCTGTAAGTGCCCAGGCCAGCCCGGGTAACCATTTTTTAATGGCCCACCAGAAACTACTCATGAACAGTCAATTTCTTTCACTGAACATCAGTGAAAGCCACAACTTTTTCCCAAGTCACACTCTCCCCAAATGTTCTCGGCTTTAGGACAGGGTCCATTGCTTGAGCCAGCCAGCTAAAATCTTCTCAGGCTTGGAGTTACACTCTGTGTCTGGGAGGGCCAGCACGGGAAACTCAGCAAACCACAAGCCCACAGACTGATGTCAATCAAAGGATGCTGACTGTAAGCCCAAGTTATGGGTTCTGGCAGGCCCTGTTAGGTGAACAGTCTGACTGGGAAAAACATAGATTAGCCTCTACCGATAAAGGAATAAGCTGAATTTTCTCTGGAAATAGCCCCACTTTTCTCACATTTGCTTTGAAGAATTCAGCACAAGTTGTAAAATTCAGAAACATTATTCCCAGAATGCAGTATAATTAGGCAAAAAATGTATAGAAACTTAAACTAATTTCAAAAACATTCAAGCCCAGCTGATGTTTAGAGCCTTGGAGAGCACTTGCGGCCCACGTGAAGTTGTTTAACTCCTTGTTTACACTGGTTTATTTACATCTCAGTTTGGTTGAGCTGTTTTCATGATTATTTGTTCTTTAATCACTCAACAAATGTTTTGTGAAATATATTAATTAAACTTTATCTAATAAAATTACTTTTATTATCATACTTTTATGCAAGTATATATTTCATGAGTGGATATAAATTTTATAAGTACACAGAAATAAACATATCAGATAAAGCATAAAATAACACATCCAATATGTATACCAAAGTCCCTAAAATGTAAGAAATATTTTATACTTACCTACTTCCCTCACTTATTTTTATCATTTTTCTTTTATAGGGATTCCATTCAACAAAAAGTACATAAAATATGTCTTATGTTAAGAATGAAAAGAACAAGTAAATAACTTTATATAAAAAAATCTACTTCAAGGTCACATGCACTGAAATCTTCATGCCAATAGTGAAAAGCATCTATAAGAAATAGGCATTTACAAGAAATACAAAGACATGAATTTCATGAAAATAGAGTTTAGACTTTTTTCAGAACCATGTAACATGAAATAGAATTTTAAGATGAACTTTCTTGGAAAATTAAAAGCACATTTTACTTGCTCATAATTAACAGTTACTTAATAAAAAGCCTTCAGTGGCCAAAGCTCATACACCAAATATAAAAGCAAGTACGCTTTTGGTAAGTTATGGATTCATATGGGAAAAAGCTTACACAGAATGTTCTTTGAGAAATAAATTTCATAGCTATTTAAAGAATGAGCTTGCCTTGACTTTTTGAATGCTTTTGAACATTTATATTTTCAAATTAGTCAAAGAAGATTTGTTGGAAACTTACAAAATAGTACACAATTGGAATATATGCTAAAAAAAAAGTGCTTATGTTAGGTGCTTCCATAATTTAGAATGTCAAGTAGAAAATAACATAATATTCAGTAAAAATAGTTTCATAATTCTTTGTAATGTAAATGGAATGTGGTTAATAGAAATCAGCTTGTGATAGAGGACTTTATTGTGATATAGAGATGGAGATTTAAGACTATTTCCCCCAAAATATAGACACGATCAAACATTATGTTAGTATTTTCCTCTCTGTGGAATTTCAAGAGTTTCAAGGAGAAAGAAGAAAAAAGGAAAAGAAAGAGAGAAAAAACTCTTCTGTAGAAAATTTCAGTCTTCTGCAGCCAACACTTCTAAAAATTATCATTTCCTTAGCTCCGCAAAGTACACCAATTAACAAACTCTTCCTTTATCAAGAATTTTTTCAGTGTCAGGAATTGAACTCAAGGCCTCACTCATGCTAGGTAAGCACTCATCAAGAAAATCTTGCTTCAAAAAAGTAATTAGTCAAATTAAACCTCCTGCTTTGTGATTTACATTCTGGTTCAGGTTCCTGGCCTTTTGCACAAAGGATAACTTACAAGTCAAAAGCCAGTCCATGCACAAAGCAAGCTTTTAGTAACATAGCTTTAAATAATGCACTCAGTTTTTAAAGGGCACTCAGTGAAACAGAGACTACATAGTCAAGAACCTGTGACAGCACTGACACAAGATATTTAAATTTCAGCTTACACGTAGTGAAGACTCCAGTAGCTTTGGGGCTCTGCTGGTTGCCTTTCACGGCCACGAGGGAAGCAGTGTACTCTGACCCAGGCTGCAGGTTCCGCAGTGGGTACTTGGAGGCGGAGGGCCCCACATTGTACTGCTTGGGCTGGCCTCCTCGGGTCAGGCCCACCGTCAGCCGGTAGCCTGTAATGCGGGCCCGGGGCGGCGTCCAAACCACCAGAACTGTCGTGTCAGTTTCATTGGTAAACTGGAGGTTAGTAGGGGCATCCAGCTCTAGAAGACAAGATGAAATGTGTCAAGAAATATTTAGATCAGTAGTATCACATTGATGTAACTCAATATTACATATTGTAAATTTCCTCCTCTCAAGGTTGAAATTGAAGTAAAAATCAAAACCCTGGAAAACTTAAGCCTTCAAGCTGTATACAAATGCCAAAATTAGGTGCCAGTCATATGAGAAATTGTTGGCCTTCTTCACCTGACTATCATGCTTTGGGAAACTCTCATTTTCCAACAAACTTTCACATCACCTCCTGAAATTCTATTTACATTATAGTGAGGATATTTTTTTAAAAAGCAAAATAAACACTTGTGAGCCCCACCATTTATTCCACTTTGAGATAAAAAGGTTAAGGGCAGAAGGGTAAGCCCCAAAAAATGAGGCAAGAAAAAAAATTGCATAGGAGTCCAAAGCAATATTCCATACATTTGCTAAACAAATAGTCCTTAGCTAGAAAAATGCAAGCTGTTTTCACATGTTTCAGATTAGACAAGACATATTCAGGAATCTGAGATTCAAGGTAGGGTACTCGTGAGTTTGTAGCAGAAAGAATTATATAATGGCGTATGATGACTAGCAGTTTACAACACTTTTCAGATAGAAAAAAAATCTTTAAAATGCAGTCGGGAATAATAAGTAACATCATAGGTTTTGGAGTAAAAAATGACAGATTCTGAGCCAGATCTATCACTTTGTAGCTCTGTCATCTTATAAGCTGCAGAATTTAGGCCTCAGTTCTTCACGTGTTGAATAGGGATAACACTATAATTAGAATTTCCTTTACAAAGTTAAAATGAAGAGTATGAGTGTAATTCTTAGAAAGAACTGAACAGACAATAGCACTAGATGCAAAAGAACTACTTTTTTTGGGGTACTTAAGATAAAACCCAGGCCCTTGCTAGTGGCAGGCAAACACTCTACCATTGAGCTACACCCTTGACCCAGCAAATGCCACTTTTAGGTCTTACTGTAAAAATATTCAAAGTTTACATTTTAACTTTGACCTAGATAGAATAAGTTACATAAAAGAATGCACCAAAATTATTTGAGTGTCTCCATTAGCAAAGGAAATCAAACTCTCCCATTAGTGCCATGTGTGTTGGACCTTACTGATACATGTGTGTTTTAAATGATTACCATTTATCATTCACAGAGTATGTCTGAGTTTTGTTTCCAGATTTATGTTTTGTGTCCCATACACACGCCCATGTTGGCTAGGTATTTTCTTACTGTTAAACTATAAACACAGGAGTGAATGACATGCTGTACTTCATGACAGTTTAAGCACAATGACAGTTGAGGCAGATAATGGCAAGAAAGGACGTACTGGTGGTCTGTTGTGCAGTCAGAGGCTTGCTCTCCCTCCCATGGTTCACAGCAAAGACTTTGAAGTAATAGGTGACCCCAGGGGACAGCCCGGTCACTTCCGCGAAGGTGTTCCTGTTGACAGGCAGCCTCTGGCCGTGCTCCCCAGGCAGGTTCACGGGGAGCACCTCTACACGGTAGCCGGTCACTGCACTATCTGGGGGTGTCCACATGATGGTGACCTTCACATCCGTCACTTCCACAAACTGCAGGTCCCTGGGAGGGGAAACTTTATCTAACAGACAAGAGACAACTCGTCATTCACAATTCCCACTGAAGATTATTAAATAAAAAGCTTCCTGCATGTGTTAGCCACCTCACAGAGCCACTCATTCTCAAGCAATGACAAATTTTGTCTCTTAACCAAATATTGTGTAAATTTTCATGGTTCAATCACACTACTTTGTATGTTAAACTTTTACTGAAAATACATAGGTAAGCATGAATTTCCCGTATAAGAAGTGTCCGTTCGAGGTGGAAATTTAAAATAAACTTTTTTTTTTGCTTTTTGGAGACAGGGTCTCGCTTTGTAGTTCAGGCTGGCCCTGAGCTCACTATGGTGCCCAGACAAGCCGCCGCGAACTCAGCAATCCTTCTGTCTCTGCCTCCCGAGTGCTGGGATTACAGGCGTGAGCCACCACATCCGGCATTAAAAATAAACATATTTTAAAAAATTTTTAATGTAACTACAAAAAAACTAGTGGTTTGATTTTACTGAATCATTCTGTAATACATACATGTGGTAATAGACGAAATATGACCCTACAACTTTTAGGGGAAAAAAAAGACATGATGGTGTCAAAGTTTTTCACCAAAAGGCCAATAGCTTAGTTATGGGTATTTTACCCAAATACCATTAAGTTTAGGAAAAAGACAATAAATAAGATTACTTGAATGTGGGAACTGCTGATAGCATGCTCCCTCTCAGGGACAATGGCCTAGGAGTCTATGGGAATGGACCCAGCCCACAAGGCTTTGCTCTTCCATAGAAGGTTAAGACATTATCTGATCAAGGATTAAAGGATAAGGCAACAGGGAAATGTCTTCAAATTACCTGAACGGGCGACCCCAGTAGTTTCTTGTTGGATAAAAACGGGAGTGCTTTCCTGGTTTTCTTCCACAGCATAAATAGTGATGTTATACTGAATGCCAGGTTGTAAGTCACTGAGAGTAACAGAGTCGGCAGTTTCGGGCAGATTGAGCTCCGTGCTGCTGCCTTCTACTGATGGTGAATAGACTATTCGGTACCCTGCAGATTTGTGAGAAAAATACGGTATGCTATTTTGTCAAGCACAGGCTGTGCTGAAAAATTCATCAGTTCTCTCCCTCTTAGTAGCCCTCAGCATCTTGCCTGATTAGTTAAGAATTAGCAAGATTCGTTTGGCCTCTTTCTGTTAGCACTTCTTATAATAATGACTATTCAGCACAAAGATAAAACAGGAACAGCCGTCCAAGCTTCTTTAATAATAAATATGATCCTTGAAAACTTGTGATCCTTAGTAAATGTCAATTAGAAAACCCATTAGGTGAAGATATTCCTGTTAAGCCGATTTCTCTTCAGTTCTGGATGATGGAAGCAATTAATAAAGCGGCCTGACGCAGAGTGGCCTAGCATTACCTGCGTCTTTCCTCAACTCCAATGATGAGACATATTCAGAAATATGTCATCTCCGCAACCATAGGAAAAGGCTTCCTTTAAGAAGCCAAGGAGCTATTTTTATTGGTTATGTGTGAGTCCAGGGTGTCAGGAAGTCAGTTGACCTAAAAACACACACGAATCTGCAGTAATTATGTAGGAGATTTTAACTAATACACTCAGTCTGTGGTCAGCATCTCCTTCCTCCCTGTACCCTCTGGGAGCTGACAGAAAGATTAACACAGAAGCAAGATCAAGGCCGAGCTGACCTGTGATGGGTGCCTGGGGCCTGCTCCAGCGAACCACGATGGAGGTGTCATCCACTTGGTCCACGGTGGGGTTAGGCGGGGCATCGGGAGCTGACAAAGAAAGGAAGGAGGGAGTGAGGGAGACAGTGTTAAGACAGACCTACAGTTGAAAGATTCTCTTCACTCTGCGTAGCACACTTGTACCTGTTGTCTGCGAAGTGGACAGGATCAAACTCTGCTTTCCTTCCTCAGATATCTGATAGACATTGACAATGTACTTGCGGCCAGGAAGCAAGTCAGGGATGTTCACAGAAGTGGCGGTGCTTGGAAGATCTTTGAAACAGAAACGAAAGGTAACAGCCAAAGCCTCCGTAGCATGTGAGAACTACACCACTCACAGGGAGAAAAAAGACTAGAGGGAAATGTACTAGCAATGCGCTAGCAGTGATCGCCAATGTACCAGGACTTATTTCTTCTTTTATTTTTCAGATTGTTTTCCCTAAAGATGTATAACTTCTATAATCCATCCCTAAATTTTAAAAAAATACTTCTCTGTGATCAGAAATCAGGGCAGAAGGATAGGCTCTGGGGAAATGGAGGAATATTCTTTTCTTGATCTGGGTGTTGAGCACATAGATTTGATCAGTAAAGCTTTTTAGAGATCCCCAAACCATAAGAATTTGAAAAGTGGGCTGTAGGGTTAGCTCAGTGGTTCCGGCGCCTGCCTCACAAGCACTAGGTCCTGGGTTTGATCCCCAGAAACCACATACAATGCTGGGCATGGAGACTCATGCTCACCAGCAATCAATACCACATACCACAGTGCCGGGCGTGGTGGCTCACGCCTGTCATCCCAGCACTCGGGAGGCAGAGGCAGGAGGATTGCTGAGTTCGAGGCTTGCCTGGGCTACTTAGTGAGCTCAGGGCCAGCCTGAACTACAAAGCGAGACCCTGTCTCAAAAAAAAAAAAAGAATTTGAAAAGTGTTCACGAAGCATCTCTAAAAGTTATCGCCATCATCAGTCCACCGCGTTCTTCCATCTATCCCCGGGTAAACGCACGGAGCACCTCATATCCCGAGTAGGACAAGGTGAGGGCGCCCGGGAGAAGCAACCACTTGTAATGGCCCAGGCTTTCACTTCCTTTTCCTGAGGAGTCTGTTCTACCCGGGCTGTCGCTCAGCCCCACAGATCTGCCTGGCTGTCCTCCACCCACAGCCCCTCCGACCCCATCCTGAGCCACACATCCCCTCACCCAGATACTGCGGTTCATCGCCCTCCTCGCTCAGCTCGTATTCGACCCGGAATCCCGACACGGTGTCCGAAGCTGAGACCCAAGAGACCACGAAGCTGCTGGCAGTGATTTCAGTCACAGACTCTGAAGTGGCCACGACAGGAGAAAGTGGTGTCGTCTCTCCCGTCACAGTGTTGCCTAGAGCATCACGGAAAAGAGAAAACAAGCCTTCAGAGATCTCGAAGGCTCACAGCCCTCATCTGCAGACTGCTCTTATTTTTAAAACGCAGGTGCCATTCGTGGCAGAAAGCGAACGGAGAAGCGAGAGCTTCTTCCCAAGGGGAGCGCGAGTCTGAGCACGCCGGGCGCGGACCCGAGGGCGCGGGCACGTACTGGTCACGGGAGCGCTCGCGCTGGTGGTGAAGTCGAAGCGCGTCACCTCTCGGTGGCCGTACTGCTGGTAGCTGATGAGCTGGCCCTCGTACACCACGCCCGGGGTCAGGCCTTTGATGGTGTATGAGTTCAAGTGGCCCGGAATGGTAGCTTCCTTCCAACGGCCTGCAGTGTTTTTCTGAAAATTCAAATTAAAAGTCATGAAAGAGTTTTTGAGGACGGACATTTAGAGATGATGCTCAGGGATCTTCAAAGGAGAATGAGGAAGATCAGCAGCTTCGCCCTGAAGGAAAATCATGGGAAACTGAAGCTGGCATAGGGACCACATTCAGGAGCTGAATGTGTCGATACTAATAACTATATTGATAGTAACTAATATTTATTGACGGTTTGCCATGTGCTATGCTCTGTGGTATTTGGCTTGCATTCTCCTCCCACCTTAATCCCTACTTCAGACCTAGAGGGAACTGTTTCAGTCTTCCCATTTTACAGATGGATTTAAGTGACATACTGGAGGTTGCCGGATTACCCTCCCCTTGGCGGAACTGTTATTTAATATCAGTCATATAATAATAATGACCCCAAATTTTATTTTTCCCAATTTTCTCATTTTTATAATGAACAGAGATATGTTCCTCACTAAAGTGGGAAATGGCAGTATTTCCGTTTTCTAACTTGGCAGACAACTAAAGTTTCATGCCTCGTAGAAACATCTAAAGGCAAAATACTTCTCGCGATTCAGATCTGGGGTTATTGCCAATGAAGCCCAACTGGTCTGGTTTTGTGTCTCATCCTTGGATCAGAACTAAGCCTTCAGCAATTGTTAGCCAGTTTGGGGCAAGACTATAGAAGGCCGCCATTGCAGTTCATTTGATCTTTGCTTCCAGTTTATACTTTCACATCCTCTCCAACTTCATTAATATGCCATGAATCACAAAACTCAGTGTAGTAGAATGTGTAGAAAAAGAAACACTCTAACTTCAAACAAGATGAAATCCTTTTAAGTGTAAATATTCTAAATACTAATTATCAAAATATATTTTTATGCCCAGTTATTTTTTTAAATTACCCAGTCAACTAGCTTCTTGATAATTTAAATGTTTGTGTCTATTTATGTTTTGTAGAAAATGAAAAGATCCTAGTACTTGTTAAACTTAAATGGCACTAGGAAAAATTTGTAATTAGTCGTTACTTAGAATTCAGTAGTCTAACTTAAATAGACACTTTACTCCTAAGATAAAATAGTGTTTCTCAAATTATATCAACTGTGGACTTCTAAGAGGATAGGTTTGCAAGGGTAAGAGAAAGTAATGCTTAATACACCAATATCCTCATTGGTATGGTTTCCTCAGTTTCAAAACACTTAGAGGATCAGAGGCCCATTATTTAAATAAACCAACTATTATGCCTATCTGTACTTCACCACCTAATTCACTCCCTTCCATTTAAATTTCTTTAAAGGATCAAAAGTAAAGATGTGAACTCACACCTGTAATCCCAGCACTTGGGAGGCAGAGACAGGAGGATTGCTGAGTTCGCGGCGGCTTGCCTGGGCTGCATAGTGAGCTCAGGGCCAGCCTGAACTACAAAGCGAGACCCTGTCTCAATCAATCAATCAATCAATCAATCAATAAATAAATGTAAAGATGTGAAATTCCTTATAAAAAAGAGAGTCAATGCAGGGCGTGGTGGCTCACGCCTGTAATCCCAGCATTTGGGAGGCAGAGACAAGAGGATTGCTGAGTTCGAGGCTTGCCTGGGCTACATAGTGAGCTCAGGGCCAGCCTGAACTACAAAGTGAGACCCTGTCTCAAAAAAACAAAACAACAACAACAACAACAAAAAAAGAGAGTCAAAAGAAAGATTAATCTATGGAAGCAATACCAATAGTAATGGAGCTAGAAGACAGACAAAAACTTGATTCTCTCCCTGTATTGGATGAAAATAACTTTAAGCTAACACTTCTATGTCCTTAATAAAATCTCTCGAACATAAAGGTTAATTTCTTCTAACTATTAAAAAAGCCTGATATTCAAGCAGTTTGTCACCAAAGAAAATATAAATACTGCCTGGTAATCAGATTGGTTGACTCAAAAGCAGAACAGAACAGGTCCGGGTCTGGTAAGATCGGGAGACGCGGTGCTCGCGTGTCAGGGATACTCACGGGTCTCCAGCGGAGCACGTACTGAGTGATGTGCGAAGGTTCCGGGGCGTTCCACTGGATGGGGTGAGAGTTGGGCTGGCTGGGGGTCTCGGTGATAATTACTTGGACGGGACCACTTGTGCCTGACAACGAAAATGTGGGACTTGGTGACCCTGAGTACTCACTCACTTTAACTTAAAATGTAATGTACATGGGCAGCTACTGTATCTTTAAAGACAGTTTGCTCATCAGTCATTGGAAGAATGATAGTTGTTAGTTAAGCCTTTTACATACTGGCGATGGAAAGTCAGGACAATACATCCTTTGGCTAATTACTGACCTTCACAGGAGAAGGCAAATACAATTTGTTTATAACAATTAAAAATTTTAAAAATGTTTCATAGCCTGTTTGCTCTGTGTTCAAAGTAATAATTTTGAGATAATTGCCAAACTCCTCTAAGGTAGATAAAGTAATTCAGCATTTAAATTTCATTTACTGATTATATTAACCTTTTTTGAGGTTGCAATATCTCAAGTTCTTTCTTTTATATATTTTTTAATTAATTGATTTTATTGGTACATTTTATATTAACCTTCTTTTAAAGCAAATTCTAATTCATGGAAGTTTTCACCACAAATGAATCCAGTAGCTAAGAAGAAAACAATGTTCCAAAGGCCATAATATGTGAGGTAAAACAAACATATTTCTAAATAGGGTAGAGTCTTAGATAAACAGACAAAGGTAATAATTAAAAATACAGCTTTATTTCTCACCAGACTCAGCATTTTATCAATTTGGTAAAATAAATCTACTTATTATGCAAAATATATACTCGTACAAATTACTAATGGATCAAAATTTTTTTCAAAAGGAATTATCAACTGCAATGGAATTATGAGTATATAAAATTCAGTATTTCCACATCTTTATGCATATGGCTGTTAAAAACAAAATTTAAAGTAAAGATTTATTTCTTTTGTTTAAAAAGCAAACTAAGAAAAAGAAATCAATTTCTTAGCACAGGAGACTCCATTCAGAAAAATAATGAAAAGCACTGAAAAATTTATCTTCACAGAATGAAAATTATCACTTCATAATGCCATGCATCATTTTCTAAGAATAATGATAGAGTTCTGGATAACCTTTCCAAGAAATTTCTTATAGTCAAACAAAACAAAATTTTATGTATTTAGTAAAACACTTTGCTGGATTAACAGATTTAAGTTTTCTGAACGCTCTTAGGGAAAAAAATACAGCATTGATTTTTCAGACTTAATTATTATCTCAGCCACTATGTTCTCTTTGAAACCAAGTTCTCTCTAGCAGAGCAAATATGTACCTTGTGGAACTATGGACTCCCAAATTCTAGAAAAATGTGCTCACTTCGACACAGAACAATTCAAAGTTGGTCAAAGACTAATAAATATTCTTTGACTCTTCATTTAATATACAGTTTCAAGGCACATGAACATCAAAATTCACATATATAAAATTCTCAATTTTCCCTTCTTACATAGCATATATTCCAGATAATAAACAGAATATTTAATCGATTGGCAGAAGTCATTTCCTGGTCCCCTTTGAAGGCAGCTATGCTCACCACTATACCACCAATGCCGCACTCCTGGTCCCCTTTGAATCACCCTTTCTGTTCATGAAGACTCTCACAAATACAAGTTTTAAATATTTAAACATAATTGTAAAAATGTGACTATTTAATGTATTTCAATATGAGTCAATAAATACAGAAAGATCATGTCCTTAAATTATTCATGATAACCCACATAAAGTTGTTTAAATATCAGTCTGTTAAAGAAATCCTACTGTAGTCTCTTCAGGTTAGAGACACTTGAGATGCATATTAGTTTAGTGTATCAGTTATGATATTGGAGAGGAAAAGTTTGCAATGGTAAATGTCTATAAAGTTTTAAAACAACACAAAAGACCTTTACTTTGCATGTTTAAGACTAATCATCTTCCCTGATCACAAGGACACAAATAGTAGGACAAAGGAGAAATGAGGGGGAAAAAAAAAAAAGGCCACTGCAATGGTTCCACCCCAGCCAAAGGGGAAGAAAAACAAAGATTCTCTCTCTTCTTAAGACTTCAAGGACTGGTCCAAAAATCTGCTCAAACATAGCCTCACCCCACCCCCCCATCTACCATTAAGAAACCTGAACTGAACAGCAATGAGATTTTAGCATGTTTTTGTCCAGGAAGTAAAGCAACTATCAGTTTTTATTTAGGCAAACTAAATTTCTATTACTACACTCTTCTCCATGTTACATCTAACTTGAAGGGTGGCAAGTTGAAATTTTTGGACTCATTTAATTTTTTTTTTTTTTCTCTGAGACAGGGTCTTATGCAGTCCAGGCCAGACGTGAACTTGCTATATAGGCCAGGTGGGCCTGTAATTCACAGTTCTCCTACTCAGCCTCCTGAGTGCTGGGATTACAGGTGTTCACTCCTATATCCGGCTTAAACTTTGGATAATCTTTTTGATACTTGTCTGTTGATACAACTTTTTAATTAGCCTACCTGGTGTACATTAGCAAAAATTCCCACTGTGAAATCTTTATTCTGTCTCTTATTCAGCATAATCAAATAGATAATAAAATAGTTGACAAAAGGCATGATACAATATCTACATTTCAAAAATCAGTTTAAAAGTCAAAAAGTGATTCATTTCCAGTAACTGGAAAAATTAAACAGTCAAGATTTTTTTCACCATGTCCTTTTTTCTCCCTCTAATTTGCTGAGGTCTGTGCTTTTCTAGTGTCTTATTGACAAACCAAATAATGCTTTTTATCTTCCGTGGGTTTGAGTAACTCTACCAAGTATGCTGTACAAGGACCAAACAGGGCAAGGCTGAGAGACAATGAGTAATCCGTTGTGACTTTGTTCTTCCTGTCCTCTCAGAGCTCTGGATGCTAGGCATGGCTCACTGAGCAATCTAGACATATGGATGATGCCAAACAGCCTGTTGGAGGTCAAAGGGCACTGCTGCTGCTTCCCCAAATCTGTTTCACCTTCAATTGGCCCTTGTTGCTACTCGTTTTTTTTAGAGGATAGAACAGAGTGAACAGGTAAAACTCCAACCGGGAGGGCGCCTTCCATCCAGGTTTTTTCTATCAGGTTTACCTCCATACTTTTAGCAAGCAGCTGTGTGGAAAGGCTTACTTTAAAAGATATGTAGAAAAAAGGGCTCTCTAAATCACACTGAAGATAATTTTCTCCAAAACACTACGTCAAGAGCAATCATGAACATAGAAATGAGAATTTCTTCAGAAGTTCCTACCCTTTAGTTGCATCATTAAAAAAAATTCAACCAACCCAATTATGTGCTATCAGAATTTAGAGTGTGTTTGTGATGAAATTTAAAACTACGTTAAATTAACCAGGCATGGTGGAACATGCCTGTAATCCCAGCACTCAGGAGGCTGAGACAGCAGGACTCCTGTGAGTTTGAGGCCAGTCTTAAGCTGCACAGTGAGTTTCAAGGCCAGCATGAACTGCATAGTAAGACCCTGCCTCAAATACAAGTGACTATTCAAAAGGAAAGGGTGGTGATTAAGGGTAAGTAAAGAAAGGAAAGAAAAAATTTGATAGTTAAAAAAAGGAAACAAAGCTGGGACTCAAGAGCTGCCTCACATTGCCTTAGGTCAGGTGGGTCCTACAGCCTGCACTCGTGAGTACGACAGTGAGTCTCTCATCCCCTCACAGAGGGACTGAGCTAATTTACTTTTTACTTCTGCCACGTGCAGATTTGACACCCCCAAAATCTCTAGCTTTGTTTTCTGAATGTAGGCCATGTTTTATGTCTAAAGTTACTGGAGCTTTAGAAGACTATCTATCTCAGTGTTTATTTGAATAACTGATGTCTAATAAGCAGAGTTTCATAATTCAGTGTTTTATTATAAACATAAACACAGAATTTTAATTCAAACGTTTATCTCAAAAGTGAATGAATAATACCTACAGTTTATACAATGTCTCTATGAACTGAAAAGCCCAACAAACAGGCCAGGGATTTAGCTCAGTGGCACCGTACCTACCTTGCAATCAGAGGAGCCCCAGTTCGATACTCAGTACCACACACACACACACACACACACACACACAAAAGCCGATAAACATTTGAGTGTGTTTAAACTGTGCCAGTAGAGTTGAGTGTGCTACTTAATTTTTGGCCTAGGATATTTTGTCCCATACTGCAACTGATCAAACAAGTGAAAAGTTTGGCCCAGAGAGCAGAGATGACATGGTGAACTAATTTCATGCTCTCTCTATGCAACTCCTCTCCTAAGAATCACAATGTTACACCCCAATCCTTTAGACCCAGTGTAATTCCCTTGCTGTTTTCTACTTGCATGTGCAGATGGGAGACAAAAACTAACCAGAGTGCTCCAACCTAATGGAATGTTGCACAGCCTAAGAAACAAAGCTAGATAGATGTATCTTTTCACAGCCTCCTATACCTATACTATTTAAATTCCCAAGTTAAGCCTCAAAGTATTAGCAAGCACTGAGGCTGGCCCTGTTGGGATAACCACCGACAGTTCTCAGTGGGCAGTCCTAGAGCCGCTTACCTGCATAGGTCTGCAAAGGCTGGCAGTGCCACTCCCCGATGCCACGCCCATAGCAATAGCACTGATACCTGACACCGTGCACATACTTCTCCCAGGAGTCTCCAATTTGATAAAATGTTCGGGTTTCTGAATCCTGGCATTGATCTAGAATATATGCAAAAAACAAAACAAAAAAACGGCTTTGAAGCCTTAAAGCTACAAACAATTTGCTGGAGTGCAAGTTCTGATCAAAACATAAAGGGAATGTTTGAATCTTTTTACAATAAAACACCCATTGCCCTACTAATTCCCCTCCAAATATTCTGCCTCACTTCACACACCCTTATCTCATCATCTGTGCCATTTCTGGAGCAGTCCTGGAAGTTCTCTCTCATGAAAGTCCTTAGTTGCACTGTAGTGACTGCCCTGATGTCCTGAAGCAACTAAAAATGTTCACTTGCCCAGGTCATCTTCACTTTAGGAAAGAGCCAGAAGTCTCAGCGTGCCAGCTCCAGTGGATAAGGCAGATGGGGACACACCGTTCTGTTCTAATGTGACAGAAAATGCCATAAATGTTTTCAATCACTTCGGTCCCCTGAACAGCCACAACAGTGCATCTAAAGGCCCTTGAGAAGCAATACTTCCGGAAGTGCCTCGGAAAGTGAGTGGAAGGGTGAGATAAGGATGTTCTAAGTGAGGGGGAATGTTTACAGAGAGATCAGTAATGATGCCTCTTTTTGTGATAAATGTTTTAAAATTTAAACATTCACCAGGTATTTTGGTTGCGCCATATATGATCAAAGTTAAAATAGAAATTTTCAGCTGTCCTTACAAATACATGCAGTTAGAAAAGTTGATCATTTATGGCTGGGGAAGAAGCTCGTGGTACCTTGCCTGCCTGATAAGCACAAGGTCCTGAGTTTAATCCCCAGTACCGCACCCCCCCCCAAAGTTGATCACATACTTTACCTTACAGGATACTTAGTAATTGAAAAAAGCACATACTGGGAAGAATATCTAATTTTCTGAAGAGGGTAATATTTCTATATAAAAAGGTAAAGATTAAGATTTCAGTATATATTATAATCTAAATATTAACTGGGAAAAAATATATTGTTTTTACCATTATCAATGTAACTGACTTATGCGGACAGCAAGGAAAAACTATGCCGCAATTTCACTTTATATGTATTTCTTTAAAATTTGGAAGAACACATGTTAAACATAAATGAGTGAACTGAATTTTACTGTGAATGTCTGCTGAGCAGTTTCTAAGAAAACCTCTCAGGATCCCTATCAGCTGCGGCAATCTCGGATCAAACAAACTCATGTTATCAGTTTGTTTTCCATGTGAGCAGCTTGTCTCTTTCAGTAAAGGAATATTAATGGATTACTTAACATTTGGAGTGCTGGTAGCATAGCTCTTTTAGGGCTCCACCCCCACTTTTTGCTCAGTTCTAGGGTAAAGGGCAGCCAGAAGCACAGAATGTTTTCGAGGGAGGTATTTACGGACACGATGCTTTGCCACGTTATCCCACAGTAAATAAAGGGAATTTTCTTCTCCTAGCACGTGCTGTCTTTATGAGTCAGAAGCAAAGACCAACTCTATTCCATCAAAGTAAAACTACCTTTGTGGCCCAACTGAGCAAAAAAGCAGATAATTATCTTTATTAAGGTTATATATTGGCTCACGATGAGAGAAGACCTTACAGCTTGCTAGAAGCAGCTGAGCAGAGTCTGGAGACTTTGCTTCCATAGTAGCAAACCCCTCTCCCTCTCTGAAACTGGTAGTCAGGCTCGAGGTGCAGAATTATCCACGGAGAAGAGGTCACTTACCAATGGGATCGCACTTCCACCTGCCCCTGCCCTGCCCAAAGCAGGTACAGTTCAGCATGTGTCCTTCCTCGTGACGCTTGTGGAACGTGTCGTTCACATTGTAAGTGATGTCGTCAACAATGCACTGATCTGTCCGGGAAGCAGATGAGTAAGGAAGTTTTCACACTGCACGGACGAAATTACGCTTTCCAAAATATACAGTTCTTCCACTCGATTAGCAACGCCTTCCACCAAAGGAACTTTTCTATCGGCATAAAGTGAGCTTTTCTTTTCAAAGCTTAATAATCTAATTTTACCCCCCCCTTCAGTTTTCTCATCGTAAACCTGGAAATGTTAGAAGTTGCAGCACATATAACTAAGGAACGTGGTAAAATCCACCTTCCTGTAAAAGGCCAATTTGTAAATAAATGCATCTTAATTTTTGCTTAGTTACTAATTTCCCTTCCATCTCTGCTTGTTTTAGTTGGATGGTTAAACATTTGCGCAGCACACAGGATGGTATTGCAGTCTGGTTTCTGGAATGGGAAGTGAGGACGAGATACTTGGATTTGAGTGATAAAATTAAATCTGTTTGTAAAGCTAAAAAAAGAGAAGTAGGTCAACTCTGTTTCTCACTCTTCTGAGAGATCCTGAGGAAATTACTTTCCCTCTCTGGGTCTCAGCGTCTCCATCTGTTAAATGAGGAATCGGTCTGCACACCTTATTAAGGTTCCCTTCAGTTCTGCAACGTCAGATATAATTATATTACTCCCAGACTGTTACCCTCTGGATACCACAGAAGGAACAAATTGAGGCCAATATCTACACACTTGCTATTTGGACTATTTAGAATTAGCTCAGAGTACTACTTTCAAAATCAAAGAAATGGAAAACTTAATTGTTTTAGCAAACCAACAGTTCCTCATATTATACATCTGGGCCCACAAGGAAAAAAACTATCCAAGCAAAAGAAATCAGTCTCTCTACATGTTTGTCTTCTGAAATTAGGATCTGCAAAGATGTGATTTCATTTTTTTCTTTATAGAAATGATCTAATCTTTCCTAGACATGAATCCAGTAGCATAACCTACACCTAAAAGGATCAAATGTTTGTGTTCTTGCCATTGAAGTCACCCTCCAGGCTCAGCCCAAGTCCTCACAACCTGTTTCAGGCCTTAGAATCCTGTGCCGGTGTTTCTTTACTGGCTGCCTGAAATGATAACCCTCTCCAGCACACAGCCTAATGGAGCATCACTGCAAATTTCCTCCTCTGCTTTTGGCACAGTATAAGTTTTTACATGAAAGCCTGTTTCTCTGCCCTATCTGATTTCTCAACTATGTTCAAATACAAGGCCACATACCTCGGAGCTGGGAGTAGGCGACACACGTCCATTCCCCGCGGCCGTTCCCAACACACGTGCACCTCATCATGTGGCCCATGTCATGCTGTTTATCCCACTGGTCGCCAATGCGATACATGACTCCCTCGTTGGTTGTGCAGATTTCCTCATGGGCTGTTGGGAAATGGCCGTGAGATGCACCCGCTACCCGAGCAGATCTGCCAGGCGTGCGTGCGCCATGCTCAGCCCAGTCTGGCCGCTCTACAAACTCCCTCGGGGGCCTCTGCACTGACTGAGCCTTTTTCCCCAGAATGTTCTTGTCTTAGGGTTTCCCTCGACTCCCTTCCGCACCTCTATCGAGTCTGAGCTCCCACTGTCACTTTCGGACAAGGCCTCTCACGTGTACCTTCTCTACTTGGATGCCACCGGAGCTCTGGATTCTAACTCACGTGAGGCTCTCAGATAAACCTCAAAATTCACATGGCTGAAACTGATCTTATCCATCAGCTCACTTTTCGTCCCTTCCTCCTTACATTCGTCCATGTTAAAAAAGAAAACCCTTGGGCCGGAGATTTAGCTCAGTGGTTCCGGCGCCTGCTTCGCAAGTGCAAGGTCCTGAGTTTGATCCTGGTAACCACATACAATGCTAGGCGTGGAGACTCACACCCACCAGCCATCAATACCACATACCACAGTGCCGGGAGTGGTGGCTCATGCCTGTAATCCCAGCACTCGGGAGGCAGAGACAGGATTGCTGAGTTCGAGGCTTGCCTGGGCTACATAGTGAGCTCAGAGCCAGCCTGAACTACAAAGTGAGACCCTGTCTCAAAAAAAAAAAAAAAAGAAAACCCTTGGAGTCACCCAGGATCACTCTCCTTTCAGAACACCCCAAATCTGTCTTGTTGGCTGCTCCAGGAGGCAGTGCCTTTTAAGTTTACCCAGAGTCCTTTTCTCTGCACACCCAGGAGGCTGATTCCCTGCTTCAAGTTGTCACCATATTAAACCTGCACCTGTACTGTCACCCTCTCTTCTCTCAGTATCCACTCCTGCCCTCCCTGAAAACTGTTCTTCCCAAAGTGGCTACAGGAAGGATCCTGTCGGGTCCTAAGTGGTAATGACTCACGTCTTCAGTACCAGCATTCTGACACAGGAAGATCTCAAGTTCAAGTGCAGGCTGCCTATTTGAGTGAGACCCTGTCTCAAAAATGAGAAATAAAAAGGTTTGGGGATGTAGCTCATTGTAATCTCCAATAGCGCGCATGTGTGGATGTGCGCGTATAGGCTCTAGCTAGCTAGCTAACTGCAGAGGCAAATACAAAATCACGCTTTAAAAGAAGCCTTGTGCACAGGCCTCCAAAGTATCTGGGTTTGCAAGGCAAGACCCACAGGGAGAAGACACAGTCGAAATGTAAAGTAGCTTATAGGAAATAATTACAGGGAGATCTAGGGAGCCTTAAACTAAGACAATACCAGCACATTCCCCCAAAGGGTTCTTGTGTTCTCCAAGTCCAGATTTGCCTACTACCTCCTAACTTTTCCTCATTTCAGCTTTTTCCTAGTTCAAAGGAAAATTATGTGTTTGGGTATAGAATTGTAAGCAGAAGTGGTTTCTTTCTAAACCCATTATTATCCTTTGTTGAAATGAGAGAAATAAAGGAATAAGTACTTCTTTGCCTCTTATTCACACCTGTCACTGCATAGTGCACAGGTTCCTGGTCCTACAACTTCACAATCAAATGTGCTCTATGAAATCATTGAAATGTGAAGATAAACAAGATGTACTGGTTTCATTTCCCTCTCTCCATTTATATAAAGCAGAGATTAAAAACATCTCTACTTCTCCAAAAAAACCTGTCTCATTTGATTTGGTCACTTGGGTATTTAATTAGTGATAGCGAGCTTGTGCCAGCAAAACCAAAATCACATGTCAACACCATGGTCTGTGAGTGTGGCCAATGGATACGTGCTCAGCTGTACACTCACAAAAGACAAACTTTCGCCAATGTGTGTTTGTAAATTTGTATTTTCAAAATACTTTTATGTTGTATTGGTATATGTGGAGAATTAAATCATGCCAATGGGATTTTTAAAGTCTATGAATAACTGTAATTATATAAACTTGTTCTTAATTTTTCTATATGTAATATTTATATATACATACACAATGTATATATATATATTATATATATATATATATATATGCGCATCCCAGAGGGTGGCATCTTACCAGCCATCCCAGAGCAACCCAGAGGGCATCCCAAAGGGTGGCATCTCACCAGCCATGGGGCAGAATCCAAACTTCTGGTCAGCGTCGTAGTTCTGTGTGGTCCCACACCACTTCATATTGTCCCTCCTGCCCTCCGAGGTACAGTCGGTGTAGTTGTGGTTGTTGTACAGGAAGGGGAAATGGCACAGGGCGCCATTGGAGTTTCCACCTCGAGTCTGGACCAGAACTGCCCAGAACAATGCATAAAAAAAGAAGAAAAAGATTACAGTTGAGCTCTCCCACACACAGAGAATGACTACAGAAAGAGTCTCAGAAAGCCAGGTTTCTGCAGCTAATTCTTAGCCTATCTCAGAGTAAAAGATGCCTGATCATATAGTTCTCAGTTTCTTAACACATTTCCCTTCACCTTTTGATACATTTAAGTATCATTTGTACTCATTTCCCAACTGAAAGGAAAACACAAAAGATTAAATAATAGCTTGGAATAAAACAGCTTTATTCAGAAGTGAAGACATCCTGACATCCACCCCATGTATTTTTCAGTTACTGACTTCAATGTGCAAGTATATTTAATTACATCATAATCTCTACCTATCAAAATAAATCAATAAGAGGGCTCTTCCCATTTCCCAGAGCTAAAGGACCCTCAGCTACTAAGTTAGCCTCAAGTCTCTTGGGTCCAGACAGATCAAAAGTGATGTCCTGTAGCTGGGAGTGGTGGCTCACGTCTGTAATCCCAGCACTCAGGAAGCAGAGGCAGGAGGATTGCTGTGAGTTTCAGGTTTGCCTGGGCTACATAGTGAGCTCAGGGCCAGCCTGAGCTACAAAGCGAGACCCTGATTCAAAAAAAAAATAGTGATGGTCTGTCCACAGTCCCACATTAACAGTTAGAATGCTGGGAGTGCACTGGGTTTTCCTCACTGCCCTGCTTTCCCCTGGGACACTTACCAGTATGGTCAGTACAGAAAGAATATTTCTGGTCCTGCTCATAATTCGAAGTTGTGCTGCACCAAAGATGTCCATCCTGTCGCCCTTCTGAGGTGCAGGAGTAGAAAGTCCTGCCATTGTAGGTGAATGGTAACACACACGGCTCCCCATTTGAATTGCCACCATATGTTTGAGTTACAGCTATAAGCAAAAGGGTCTCAGTCAGTACAGCTGCTTTATTTCCCACCAGTGGCTGCTTACAACAGACTGAATTTGTGCCTTTAAAGGCAAAAGCTGGCCTAGCAATGAACATCTGGTTATTCAGGAAACCATGCCTGCTGTGGACAGGACAAGGACCTGCATGTTGCTGATGTCCTCTGTTACCCCTTCTGCCATCATGCCTCAGTTTCTCTACTTATAAGACTATCTGAAATGAATTAAGGCTGCTGTTTAAAGATGCTAGGAGTATGTATGACTATACTTGTGCCAGAAGAAACAATGCATAAGGCTATTCTAGGAGAATCTCTTTTTTAAAATGTACTAATTTATTATTGCTGTAGTTATCATGTTTGTGACCTAGAAGAGGTTAAGCCATTGAAAATTGGTTGTATCACAAAGCTGCTAAAATTTGAGATTCAGAGTATAAAATATGGATAGTCAACTGTTCAGAAAGCAGCTCTTTGTAGCAGCATTTTAAGCAAATAAAGATAATACATAGCAGCTTGATCCCTATGATTGGAAGGAAAATATACAGATTAAAAAGATTAGAAGAAAATATATCAAATACACCCCTGACTGTCATAGCAGGGTGGCATGATTATAACTTTTTCTTATTTTATTGCTCTCTATTTGTTGTAAATGTATGCAGTGCCATAGAAAAACTAAAAAAAATAAGTTTCCAGCACTATTTTTTCAG
Source organism: Thryonomys swinderianus (assembly GCA_004025085.1). Classification (NCBI taxonomy): domain Eukaryota; kingdom Metazoa; phylum Chordata; class Mammalia; order Rodentia; family Thryonomyidae; genus Thryonomys; species Thryonomys swinderianus. The sequence continues at coordinate 5,269 of PVIC010000959.1, read as the reverse complement.
AAGAGAACATGTACCTGTCTCCTGGCAGCTGACACCATTGCCCAGGCAGGTGCAAAGCATTTGTTTATTTCCTTGTGTCTTCAGCCACTGCATTCCCACAGAGTAGACCACACCACTGTCTGTGACACAGTGGCCATACGGAACCGGTTGGGGGTGAGGCTGGGGCTGGTACACAGCTGTTCGGATATCTGTGATGGGGCCGCCAGAACCTAAGGACATGAGAAGTGAAAGTCACAAAGCTGGAGGGACAAGCGACAACTCCAAAAGTTCAGGCGCCACCTCAGAGTTAGAACTGAGGCTAGATGGGCTGGGAGACTGAGCTCAGCAGCTAAGTGCTGCTGGACACCGTAGCCTAAGGTATTTCCCAGGGGGAAGATCCTGGGCCACATAAACTGGGGAGAGGCTTCTGACTCCACCTACCTCACCTTGACACTTTCTACGGAAAGGAACATGAAAGACCTGTAGAGCAAATTCTGTCTTTTTTAACCCAGTGTTTCTCAAATTCTCTTGAACATTGAAATCTTTCACTATAACATTAGTAATATTAATAAAATAGCTTGCATTGACTATTTACCACCACTTAATTCCCAAGGAAACCCTGGAATCTATTTAAGTTGATATTCGGGTTTTTTTCCTGTTGTTGTTGTTTGTTTGGGGATTTTTTTTTTTTTGCTCAGTAGCAATTTTATTGCTATTAAGTAACTCAAAGATACCATCAAATATAATCTTGCTCATTTTCGTGAGGATAAAAATTCATCAAATAGAGAAAAAATAACATTTATGGCTAAATAAATGACCAATTGCAAAAAGGATAAATAAGAATGCTAGTTCACTATGTAGCAAAAATTTGATGAAAACATACTTAGAATCTTAGAAAGCAGAAGTGAACACCTATGATCGCCACATTTCATTCTTTAGGCTTGTACAAATATCTATGATGTAAAAACTTTTCCATACCAGAAATGATAAAAACTTCTTTGTTTCAGTTTTACATTTTCATTTGCTTTGATGGTGAGAGTTGAAACGGGGCCTTAAGCATGCTAAGCATATGCTGTACCATTGAGCTACATCTCCAATTCTTATCATTTTATAAAAATCTGCAACCCTCTCTCTGAAATCCATTTTCATTTCAATTATTTTCTAACATTTAAAACTGGCATTCAAAAGTTTTAACTACTAAGAAGCTGTACATGATCTCTGTTTACTATCGAAACTCTTAAAGTCCCCAGATGAGTTGTAAAGGGAAAGACGACTTGCGGAAGTACTTCTCAAGCCACTTCCGGTCGAACCTCTCTGCCCCATGCCTCACCAGTGGACGTGGTCTGCAGAGACGTATGCCTCTCACATTTCCACTCTCCGCGGCCATTGCCTGTGCAGATGCACTGGAGCAGGTTTCCTCGGTTATCCTTCTTGCTCCAGGTATCTCCGATTCTGTAGGAGGTTCTCGTGTCCTGATCATTGCATCTATCTGTTACAGAAAGGAAGCATTTCAATATGCAAGTACAGTCGAGATGGCCAAGCAGTCATTCCAAACTCAACAAAAGAATAAATAGTTTCACGCTTGGGAACCCAGATTTTTGACAAAATACTCGTATTTACTTCTAGCCCATAGATATTAAATTTTTGAAAAAATGTAATTATAAGCAGTGTAAAGGGAGCTGTGTGGTATACCCTAGTTCCATCTCTGAAAAAACTTGGTCATCATCTATCATTTATTTTGCTTTAGACTTTTTACACTATTCCTGTAATCAAGTTCATTCTCTAACATCTTATTTTTTTTTATTTTTTCCCCTCAGATCTTCCAGTCTTTCTCTTAGTAACTGTTGTCTATAGCTCACCTTTTAATAAGGAACTTTGTTTAGAACACTAAAAACAGTAAGAAAGCAATAGGTTTTAATTGTCCAAACAAGGCTGTGAGAAGACAAGAGTATAATTTTCTTCATTTGTTAGGTAGAAGAGAATTCAGATTATTAACCATTTTTTCAACTAAACTGTTCTCTTCCCTCATCTTATCCCAAAACACCTATTTAAAAATCACTAACAAAATATTTTTTTAATTTTTCAAGATTATTCATCTAATGAAAAAGTGACATTGGTCATGGAAAAATGATCATTGGTAACTACATTATTGGTCAGTGTGTTTGTCTGGCTGATAGACCCTTTAAATTAAAATTCAGTTTTGCCAGGGGTTCAGCTTATTGGCACAGCGCCTGACTAGCAAATGTGGATCCTGAGTCTGATCCCTAGTACCAAAAAAAAAAAAAAAAAATTGTAATCCATCTTTCCCCATATACTACAATGTGAATATAGAGGATCTGATTTGTTTATGAATTACTGAAACTGCAGGGTTACAGAAAAACTAATCTGGCAGTTGATGTAAAACACACAAATACCTCAATCTGCCATAAGAATGAAGGTTGAACAAATTAATTAAAGATTTTTAATACTACTAATTAAAGATTTTTCCTCCCAAGTCTTCAGGCAAAAAATATACCATCCCCTGAGCCTCCACAGCACTATTTTTTATTATCTCTCCTGAAACTCCTAATCTTCTGTTTTGCAAATGGTAAATATGTATAAACCCTTCTCATTTCTGACCTATCCAATATTCTTTGAAGACTGAGTTGATGTTCAGCATCCAAATCCAATGAACAAAATGTATGCTTACAAAATTTCATAGAATAAATTATCTTTCTTGAGAAACTTTTCCCAGTTGCTCCCCGAAATGTTTTAAATAGTGTAAATTAAATCTCTGATTTGTCTTAACGAAATATTGCCACAAAGTTCTTGAAATTGGATGATCATAATATTTTCAGTACAAAAGAAAGAATGAAACAGTAAATTTATGGGAAATGTTTGGTCAGAACTCTTATTTCCCATTAGAATTCTTTTGTGTTGTTAGCAAAGAATTTGAATCTGGATAATTATGTAAAGAAAATTAAATATTTTAAACTAAATAAGTAAAATAGCTTCAGGACATTTCTATTTGATTTTAAATTAATTTATAATAATAGTAATGGGTGTTTGCTTTATTTAGAGTTGCAGTTACCTTGAAATTCCACAAAAGCAGGCTTAAAACCAAAGGCAATAATTAAAACTTGAAGACTGTCTTAGCCTCAGCTTCTTCACAAAATTTGCAAGGCTAGCTTTATGTAAAAGCCACCATACTTAACTCCAGACAATTTAATTTATGGGACAAATGCTCTTTATTCTCATCAACTTTGCTTATGAATATTCCTCACTTAAATTTCAAACACAGAAAAATATACAAACCTTTCTGACTCATTTCCAGGTCAAGAGCAACTGCATGCCAAGAGATATGTTTGCATGCTATTCTAATGATTATATGCCCTTAATACTTGAAAGGAATCTCAATAATAATTTAGATAGCACATTGCCAACTAAACTTCCATAAAATAGCACCCACACTTGGCACTTGAGTAAATTTGAAGATTCCTTTTCAGAAGCTGATAGCCTAAAGCCCTACTGAACTAATACTCTTTCTCCCTCTTATTTAGTTCTGTGAAGAGGGGAGTTAAGGAATTTTTCTTGGCACACCAAAATTACTGAAGTGAACTAATATACTGGTTCTAAGCAACATAGTTTTGCAATTCTCCATAGAAATCCAGACAGATGTTTCTGGTCTAATCTTCCACATACAGATTTTTAAACATACTTCTAGAAGTACAAGTGATACGTCCACTGCCTTCTCCCAGACAGGTACAATCCACCATCATCCAGCCTTGATAGGGCTTTTCCCAGGTCTCCCCAACAACATAGGAAGTCCCAGCAGCATGATCAAAACATTTCTCAGCTGTAGAAAAATTTGGGAAATAAAAAAAAAACGGGGTAAAAAAGGGTTATTTTGAATTATGCTCTCTCCCTGTAATTTAAAGCATAGCGTGTAAGCAAAAATCCAGCCACATTTTTTTAAGTGGCACTCTGTTTAGAAAGAAAGGCACACCCTGCAACTAAGCACATACTAAGTAGCCAAAGCAAAAGGAAGCCCAGGATGAGTTGGCAGGCAAAGACCCATGTCTAATGCATGCATGGACTGCACATTCCCAGTCGAGTGCAAGCCTTCCTCCGCATTCCAAGTGAAAAGAATCTCTATATATCTAGTCTATAGCAGACTACATACACAAAACTCCTGACTTATTTATGAATGGCCAATTAAGAATTATGAATGGCGCTGGGTGTGGTGGCTCACGCTTGCAATCCCAGCACTCGGGCGGCAGAGGTAGGAGGATTGCTGAGTTCGAGGCTTGCCTGGGCTATATAGTGAGCTGAGGGTCAGCCTGAACTACAAAGCGAGACCCTGTCTCAAAAAAAAAAAAAAAAGAATTATGAATGGCTTAAATAAAATGCTAAGAGAGCTATGAAAAATTTGCATTTCTGTAGAAATAAACACAAAACAGTTATAGAAAAATAACTAAACAGAATCATAAATGTCTAGACTTGTACTTATGGCACTCAATTGAGGATTGAGACTAACAGAAGCTCTAGAATTATCAAGATGTGACAAAGCACATGTCACTTTGTGTTTCAGTCCAGTGCATTCCAACAAAGAAATGTGTCAAAAGTGTCATCTTTGTCTTTTAAATAATTTATGTCTTGACCAAGGAGGAACCTGGGATCAGGCATAAACTAGAAAACTAGCTTCTTCTTAAATCTGTCAGTTCTGTCTTGTGTTTTTGAAACAAAATTAAGGCTTCTATTTGAGGTGAATATCAAGTGACCTGATTTTTTTTTAACCAGGGATCGAACTCAGGACCTGGTGCTTGCCAGGCAGGCACAGCGTCACTGAGCCATGTCCCTGGCCCCATGATCAAACGTTTTAAGCACTTTATATCATACAACATTTCATTAGTTGAAATAAAATTTCCATTTCACTATTTTTTGTTTAAATTGGAACTCATGTCCCTCATCCATGCAGCTGTGATTTGGGGCCATGCAACATGGCAGTTGTGAAGCTCTATCCCCTCCCCCTTCCCTGGGCCACATACCTATTGGCTTGCAGGTCCATTCACCTTTCCCATTACCAAGACACACACACTCTAACATGTAACCACCGGTCTCGTGGGGTCTCCTCCAGGTGTCTCCAATCTTGTATGACTGATCCCCTTCATGGCAGCGGTCTGTTTAAGACAAAAGGCAAAACTTAGTAGTCAGAGAAACTAAGAGAAAAACGTCTCAGATTCCACTTAGGATAAAGACTTGTACTAGACAAAGTGAAACACAGAACAGCTTCGCAATCAAGAGAGCAGGG